>JAOTQE010099456.1:0-14016 GCA_025631205.1 Nesometra sesokonis
GGACGCATATTTTAATATGCGTCCCGGAGTCCGTACTAGCTGCCTTATTATTGTATAAAACTGAAAAACTTATTATTGTATAAAACTAAAACTGTTTAAAAACAGTTTTAGTGTAAATAACACTGTTTTCTTGTTAAAGACATATCGGTTAGCCTACATGACCACCCGGACTCAATGATAGGGTTCCCAAACATCTCGGAAGACTAGATCCACCCCTGATATCACAATGAGGTATACGTTGTTGAAATCTCCCAATCCTATTGGAATTATTATTGCCATATCACAAGGGAGGATGCTGTGACCACATACATACAACACATAACAATACAGTATAAGTTGTAAATGCGAAGGGGTGTTAATGGTTGTCGAGAACAAGTTTTATGTCTTTAACGGAAATTTCAGAAGGGTCAAGGTCGTAAGATAGTTGAAGATCATAGGGTAAAAAGGATGATTTGAAACGGGTTGTGTGAACAGGTATAGGACGAAGGGATGAACTGCGATGGCCACGAAGGACAGAAGAACAGGCGCGACATATCCAACCGTCCCAGAAGTAAAAAACTGAGTGGGTGAGCTAATTTTCAACAAGAGAAAGCCAAGTGTTTCACCTCCCCCCCCCCCCCCGCAGAAAGCTGAGTGGTTCATCAACAGAAATCAGAGTTGTTCTCCATCAAAACCTGATTGGTTCACCAGCACAGCCGATAGTTGATAGTTTCACCAGCAGAAAGTTGGCCATGGTTTTACCAGTATAAAGTCGAATGGTTTACTAGCAGAAAGCTGAGAGGTTCACCAGTAGAAAGCTGAGTGGTTCGCCAGCAGAAAGCTGAGTGGCTCGCCAGCAGGAACCTGAGTGATCCACTAGCGAAAATCCGAGTTGTTCACCAGAAAAAGCTTGTTCACCAACACAAAAAAACTAGAAAATTGAATAGTTTACCATAAGAAAGCTTAATGATACACCGACCAAAACCTGATTGGATTACCAGCAATACAGTTAGTATTGTAGTTCACCAGGGAAAATCGAGTAGTTCACCAGCAGAAAGTTGAGTGGTTTCCTAAAAAAAATATTTCTCCAGCAGAATTCTGAGTGGTTCACGAGCGGAAATTGGGTGGTTTACCAGCAGAAAGGTGAGTGGTTCACCAAAAAACTGAGTGTTTCACTGAAAAGTTTACCAGCAGAATGCTGAGTTGTTCACCAGCAGAACGGTGGGAAAGCTGAGTGGTTTACCAAGAGAATGCTGAGTGGTTAACGAGCACAGTGCTTGTTCACCAGCAGAAATTGGAGTGGTTCACCAACAGAAAGCTGGTGGTTTTACCAGTATAAAGTCGAATGATTTACTAGCAGAAAGCTGAGTGGTTCACCAGCAGAAAGCTTAGTGATTTGCCAACAGGAACCCGAGTGATCCACTAGCAAAAACGGAATAGTTCACCAGAGAATCTAAGTGATGCACCAGCAGAAAGTTAGGTGGTTCACCAGTAGAAAACTGAGTAGTTCACCAGCAGAAAGCTTAGTAATTCATATAAAAAACGTAGAAAAACTGAGTGAATCACCAGCACCACACCTAGTATTGTAGTTCATCAGCAGAAATTTGAGTGGTTCAACAGTAAAAAATTGAGTATTTTACCAGCAGAATTCTGAGTGGTTCACGAGTGGAAATTGGATGGTTTACCAGCAAAAAGTGAGTACACCAAAAAAACTGAGTGTTTCACTAACAGAAACAGAAGTTTATCAGCAGAATGCTGAGTGGTTCACCAGTAGAACGTTGAGTGGTTCACCAGAAAGCTGAGTGGTTTACCAGCAGAATGCTAAGTAGAAAAAGCTGAGTTGTTCACGAGTAAAAACTTAGTGGTTCACAAGAAATAATTAAATAATTAATTTAACTGTTCCCTGGTGGTTCACCAACAGAAAGTTGAGTGGTTCACCAACAGAATGAGTGGTTCACCTGCTGAAAACTGAGTGGTTCATCAACAGAAAGTTTAGTGATTCACCAGCAAAAATTGAGTTGTTCACCAACAGAAAGCTGAGTGGTTCACCAGCAAAAAATTGAGTGCTTCACCAGCAGAAAGCTGGGTGGGTCACCTGCTGAAAACCGGGTGGTTCACCAGTAGAAAGCTGAGTGGTTCACCAGCAGAAATCTGAATGGTTCACCAAATGCTGAGTGGTTTAACAGCAGACAGCTGAGTGGTTCACCAACAGAAAGCTTAGTGGTTCGCTAACAGAAATCCGTGTGGCTCACCAATGGAAAACCAAGTTGTTTATCAGCAGAAAGCTGAGTTATTCACTGGTAGAAAGCTGAGTGTTTCACCAGCAGTAATCTGCTCCCGTATATCCCCAGGTAAACTTTACTCAATTGTTAGAAAATAAGAAAAGTCGATTTTGTATTATTAGTTACGTGGTTTAGATTATAATAGATCAATGTTATTACTTAAATCGCAGGGGCGGATCTAGGATCCACCGAAGGGGGGGGGGGGGGGCACTTCCAGATCCCGGTGGGCGTGGTTGCCAGTTTTATTCAGAATTGTGCAAAAAAATATATGTTTTGGTTTCAAAAGTGGGGGCCCGTGTCCGTTGGGCCCCCTTGGATCCGCGCCTGAATCGTACTTGTGTGTTCAAAGAAATATGATACAATTCTATCCGATTCGATGAACCATTTATGCATGCAAAAACAAATGCGATAGGCCTAAACTGTATAATTTTATCACATGCTTTTGGTTATTTTTTAATTATTTATGATGCTATGTCTTTTGTATTCAGTGGCTTATTCGGGAAACGTGTTTTTACGGTGCTCTGATGTCCTCCTTTAAAGGTGATGATGCATTAGGGCCTATTGTTTGCCGTTTATTTTACTGAAAGTGCAATTCAGCGTGTGATGAAAAAAAAAACTTTCCTGAAATATTTGAACAGCACGGACCATTGGAAAATCTAGCCTAATGACGTCACTTGATATTCTAGCGAATCATCCGTTAGTATTTTTAAAAGCCGATTGATTTTCAAATATTGCGTCGTATGAGCGGCAGCATTAGCTGATTGCTTATTGCTCAGTGAAGATGTTCAAGGTGAGAACCTGTAATGTACATTTTTAACATCGTTGCTGCCTACCAGGCCATCCTTGCTCTGTTGATATTTGAGGTGAAAATAGAATCGTTTGTGTAGAGGAATACCCTCTATTGACGAAAGGATTATATCTTTACCGAAATTGGATTTAATAATTTTGATTTACACGATTTCTGTATTCCAAGTTCCGAATGCACATTCCAAACTAGTAACACCATTGCACTGCAAGGAAGTTTATACATTTTTTGGCAGGAGTATGTTCAGACAACAGATTGAATGACCAATTAATGTGTAGAACTTCCTACTATAAAAAAATATAAGGTAAGGTTAAAGCAACGGTATTTTGTGGTAGGCTGACTAGTTTCTTTGTACGCCGCCGTTGTTAACATTCCCTTGAATTATTTCTACCAGGTACGCATTAAAGCTGTTGATATTCCTTGTTACTTCAACCAGGTGCACATGTGCTGTTACTCGTCAGGAAATAAACCCCGGTCTGTTTGACATGTCAGACGCGTACCAACAGACTAGGCGCGACTAAAAACCATTTTGATCAGTTGCACACTTTTATGTGCGCGTACAGAAAGGCGCGTAAGGCGGCGCAATACGCGCGTGCAATGATTAACATAATATGAGCGTCCACAAATTGCGTCTCGACGCGCGCTGTTCTGGACGCGTACGTAACAGGTTGCGTCACTGAGGGCAATTTGCTTTTGAAACAAAGCTTTGAAATTCTGTGCAGAGATGTTTCAAAGAATACCATACTGCTATTGCATCATGGTTTGTAAGTAGGATTACATACTAACATTGTTTCTTCTGCAGGTACTCATTTCCATAACGCCGTCTTTTTGGGATTTAATATTTCGTCATTATGTCATCCTCGATAATGAGACAATGCCAAAATAATATATGCATTTTACTTTCTTATCTGATGGTAACATCATTTTACCTTTCTGTTAATAAAATCTGAAATTTAAATTAAATTGAATCAAGTTGAAGGATAACAGTTTGACGAGCATTATTAAAAACATGCTGTCAAGTTAATTGCTTACATATATAGCCTATTTTTTAAATATTTATTTAACGTCGATAGAATCATAGCAAGCCTTAAGGTGGCATGAGGTCTCACCACGCAATGTATTTCATCGTTGGGAAATTAATAAATTGCAATATATTATACAGGATGACATATCAGGTTGATGTAAAAGCCTGTTTTTTCATATGGTCCTGTTTTTACATACGTTACACATTATTGCATAAAAATAAACCTGAACTATACCTAAAATACAATATGGTAAAGCACCATCTTAGAAATGCAATTTACGAATATGGCCTAGTATAAAAGCCATGATTAAAATATTAGAACAGCACAAATAAATGAGATTATAAGTTTTAAAATCACCATAGTGAAAACAGATAAATGCGCCTTTTAAAATTGCACAATTGTATTTTGAGAGGGATAGAATAAAAAAAATAGAATTAAAGAGTATCTGTGGTAAGAATCCTTAACTTAGGCCTTGGAATAAAATATCAACTACAATACTATTAAAATAATAAAATACTTGGGATAATTTGTAACATAAAATTTAAGTGAAAAGGAATTGATATATTTATAAAAGTGAGTAAAGCGTTACATAAAATAAAACAAAATACCAAATTAAAAGTGATATCTTCTTGGCCTAATTCAAATGCTTGTTTTATTAATCGTATGCGGAAACGCGTCTTTTTAAATTCACTCTGAAATTGAAGCGAGTGATGGATTCTTTTATGTTGTGTGGCAGTGAGTTCCACATAAACTAAATAAAATCATTAATAAAAACTTATTCATATGGTAAGTAGGGTCTGGTTCAAAGATATGGGCATTTAATTGAAATCAGGAGCGAATTCAGGGTGCGCCCCCTATTATCGCCAAAGCGTAGTTGCGCCCTCCACTTTATATTAGGACCGCCGGGTCAAAACTCGACCCAAAAATAAAAATAGGCACATTTATGGGCCATGCATAGCATAAACAGGGTACCAAAACTCGCAAAATATTTTTTGGCTTGTCAGTCAAAATCGGGAACCACGTTCCCAACCGCCCCCACCCTTTTATTTTTGCCGGATCTTGGATCCGCCCCTGTTAATTTAGAAAAAAAATACTCGAAATAATCTAACAATGTACTAATAATTTAAAGACAATCGGTCTCAGAAAATCTTTTTAAAGAAGATTTTCTTGAGTGAAAACTAGCCTAAAAGTAGCCTATATTATAAAATGTCAACGGTGAAAATATAAGGTATTAAAGTTAATTAAAACTAAATTTCTCAAAACTATGACTTCACTTTTTTGTGTCTACCTCAAATTAATCTCATTTTGTGATGAAAACTCGCATATATCATGCTCAATGCTCAATTCTTGAATCAATATTTCTATTTCTTATAACAGTAAAATACATCACTTGCAACAATAACAAGATTTTCTTATTCTGTCTTTTTTATGTTCGCTAACTTTGACAACAGCGTTATTAAGAAGTATTTTTCAGCACCGACACATTTCTTCATTTTGATGAAATAGAGAGTTTCCTTGTGGACTTGTTATTTTACTTTTATGACAAAAACGATTTGATTTTTTTCTTTACGAATCATGTATATTCGTCAATGCTATTTGGTAGAACGTTCATCAATTCCATTTTATTCATAAAAATGACAAAAACATACTTTATTGTACTTTATCCAATAGGATTGTCTCCAGGTCGTCATGGAGAAGATTGAGAACGCGGGTGAACCGCGTGTGATCACGCCTACTAAGACGCACTACATTATTGGATCGTTACTTCTCGTCACCGGCGTAGCTGCTCTAATTGTATGGTGTGCGTGGGGAAACCCCAAAACGGAGACAGGTATCCCCGATAGTGTATGTATATTTTATATTAACAAGTACGACGTCATAGTACGCATGTACTTTGATGTAAGAAAGTTCACATTGAACAATGACAGATAATATCCTCCGGATCAGTGACTTCATCTCTCCTAGCTCTCGATGCGAACGCTCAATTAAGACTAGATTAAGGAAATAATTGGCTATAACTAGTTAGATAACGTAGGGGCAGATCTAGACATGTACTATGACCTTCGCAAAACCCATGTGAAAAAGCTGGGGTCTGGGGGTCGCTTAGGGCCCCTGTGGTGAGGTACCAGAGTCTGAGGTCGTCTGACCTTCGCAATGGCGAACGGTGCGAAGGTCTTGATCCGCGCCTGTAACGTGGCCAAAATGGCAAATACACCAACCAGTGTTAATTGTATTTCCACTTTGGTCAAATTAGTTTGCTCATTTTGCTAATTAAAAAAATCTATCCATAACTCACTTGATAGAATGCCAGGGGCTTAAACCAGGGTTTTTCTAAGGGAACACTTTCCACACCACCGGGAGAAACGGGTAAAATATTAGACTGATATATCTGCCCATGAACTCAGTTATGGTGAGATGATACCACTGACAGCATGTCTGATGCGTCCGTGGTATTATGTATATCATGCTAAAGTGTAAACATCTATTTTTGTTTTCCAAATTTTAAAATTCTTTATTGAAATTCATCAAAACAATACTATATGGTCAATATAATAAGATAAATTCATTTTAAAAAGACAATAACAAAAGACATTGAGGGAAAAAGTATAAAATATCAAAATTGCTAAATTCCGAACGTCTCTCTTGCAAAGAATGATATGCGTTTAAAATTGATGCAAAACTGCCTTCTTGGGACAGTGGCATACAGTACCCTTGTCGAAACGCTTTTGGTGTGTCAAATAAGCTATGTCTCTTTCGTGGTACAGTAGTTATCTGCATCTCCCTGTTGTCTGTGGTGTATTTTGTAGTCTGTTTTCTGTTTTGAAATAAAGATATTGCGGTACCGAAGAAAGAATGAGTCCTTTAAAACTTTTGATAAATAAACTTTGAGGTCAGTTTTAATTTTTAACACCGGTATCGTGTTTAAAAACAAGAATAGATAGGACAGATATTAATATTTTAATGCTAGGTTTTAGGGTCAAAAAATCGATTGTTTGTTGTCAGGACACCAATATCAGAAAAACGGAGAGATTTTTTTTTTAACGGCGACGTTACTTTCGACAATCAGTTTATTTGATAATTCGTTAATTCCTGCGTAAAACGGCAAAAAAAAAAAAAAGAAACAAAAAAAAGGTAAAAAGAAGAATTCTGTTAGACCTAGCAACTATGCTAGAACTACTACTAACGTTAATTATTCCCAAATATTAATCATCCATTTACGTACTAAAACGCTATATACCTTTTCTATGTGTCTCTTACGACATCTAAACAAATAACACGAGCTTTATTATTGTGTTATTCGTATTCGTTCATCAATTGTTAAACTACCGATCACCCAGACATATTGCAGTAATTAAGATGATGAAATTTATAGAGTTGGAAACCATAATGCGAAGATTACAATTCTAGCCACAGTGGTATTTTATTAATCGTGCTTATTTTCCTTGTCGACGAATCCGCTAACATCTCGTTTCCAAGCGCCAATAATAATTCTTACTATATTATATACCATAAAAACTATTTAGTATCTGAACCATTAGTGATCGACGGAGCCACAATTGCTTTGAATATAAAGACGGGGCCGATTAACCTTATAGTCACGTACTTAGTAAGACACTTAGAAAATATAATACTTCTAATTATAAGAGAGTAATGGTAGTATACTGTATTATTGATACCTGTCCTGTTATTGATGATAAACCTAGTAAAGAAATATGAATTTTACGAAGATCTTTTAATATTAGCCGAAATGCACAGATATTTTACGAACATGAAATACAAGACTTTCAATTGAGAAAAGTGCAAAAGCTGATAAGCAATATTCTATTGCAAGCGAATGTAATGCATCTCCAAAAAATGAATTTAAAGGCATTCGATTTGGAATTCAATATTCAACAAAAGTAGGCCTGTCTGTAACGATGTTGAACAGAATCATCTGCATATTAATATAATCATATATCATCAGGGGCGAATCAAGGATTGTGATTTAGGGGCTTACATTAAATTTTGGTTTTGACAAGCAAAAAACACCTGGTTGCAACAACAGTCCCGTCTTTGTATGCTCTTGACTTGCCATTTTTTGGGGCCTTAAGCCTGTATTGAATATTGTGGGCGTGAAAACCACCTTTAGAGACCTGGTGGGGGTAGCCGAGCGAATTTTAAAAATTTAACTTCGTCCTCCCCCTAATTAAAAAAACGTTCCGCCGCCTCTGGTCTCTCCTAACGGAAAAGTACACTTCCATGACTAGGTCTGACAAATAGACTCATAAGAGCATGAGAGGCAAAGGCGGGACTAGTCTTGGTTCAAGACGGTGATTCGATTTAATTCGTGAAAGACGATTAAAAGGCACCCATTGCGTTCCATAGCAGGTGGATCGTCATACCTTTCTGATGTTTAAAACCTCACACCACTAAAACTTTATCATCCGTTGGTGGCGCACTTTATTAAAAAAATGAAAGTATAATATACAGACTTGGAGCAAGTCTAAGGCGGGACTAGTGTTGTTTCAAGCAAGGGTGTTTTTTTTTTGTCAAAACTAAAATTGAATTAATCACCCCTAAATCACAATCCTGGATCCGCCCTGCACCGTATCTTGTTTACACGGATAATCAGTTTTGTTGTTAACCCAGGTTAAAGATGAAATAAATGAAAGAGCTAAAAAAATGCATAAATTTACTTTAAATTCGAGACAAAATGTAATCTATGGATTATATTGAACCAAAGAATTCTTTAAACAGATTGATTTTAGGAACATAAAAATGGGCAATCAATATCTACTTCGAGCACTCGAAAACTAACGTTCTGGGTTTTTTTTCTGTTTTGCCTATCATTCCTTGCCCTCGATGTTAAGATTTTACGCGTGTTACCAGGGTCCTCTGAATCCCAAGGGTTCAAGAAGATGACTTCAAACTATATATTGGGTGACGGTTAATAAACCCGTGGTCGTGCTTCGGGGTTGCTCGTGTTTTGTAATCAAGATATGCGTCGCGATGGAAAGACGGTTTTAGTCTATCTCACAATTTCATTCGGCGACTCGTATAGCCCTCGGCAACGCTTCGGGTTTGGCCGTAATGAAACATTCGGAAAACACTGCATAATGAAAAGAGGCATGCAATACATCGTAAATCAAACACGCTCTAAATATTCCTACTCCGGGAAATTAATTGTACTTTTGACGATCTGACGTGTATGCATGGTCGGTTGAATTCACTCTCAAAATGCAAAAACGCTCGATATTAACTGTTGCAAGCAGTTGTAATGTAGCATTGTTAACATGATTCTAACACAATTAATTATCGATTCTATAATTTCACATTCAAACCGTATTAATTTGAATAAACTCCTCAATTTAAATAAGTACCGCCCTCAAGTAAACACTCACAGCTCCCATCCATAGCTCGCCGTTTTGCTACAATGCACCCCATTATCGACAAAACGTAGTTGCACCTTTTTTAAAATTTTCGTTAAATTTTGGGGGCGACTTTTTTTGAAATGTTTTAATGTAATTAAAAAGTTTCTGAATAGTTTTAAGTATTTATCCAAAAAATAAGAAAATGAAAAATTGCCGACCCCGATTTTCGAGATTCTGGGTCTTGTCTGGCTTTGCCAACACGAATTTTCCTTACCAAACTTATACGATTTGATTATATAAGCCCACATGACTTTTTAACCAATCTAGTGTTGCATTATTAATCTTGCTAGAGCAAGAAAAGAATTAATATTCATAAAGTGCTTTACCGGTAATTCATTAATATTTATAAAATGCATACCGGTAATCGATAAAAAATATACAGATTTATGTATGACTTAAACGAGATTTATGCGTCCAACCGTCTCTAAACACTTACTGTTGGTCGGTCGGTCGGTTGGTCAGTCCACTGCGCTTAGTCTGCATTTTTTTCAAGATAGTAGTCTCAGTTATTAATAATACCAGTTAGTTTGAAATTTAACCAGCAATTTCTTAGTAAAACCTGGTGCAGACTTGATGGATTTTGCTCAGCAATTACTAAAAATTTGACGTGCACAGTTAGCCAAGTGCCTCGGGAAGCGCGTAAATAGACGCTAAACCCGCGCGTGCAGTGGTTAACAAACAGGAGGAGCGTTCAGCTTCTGTACACGCGCACACTTGAGGAATTAAAAAAATCTAAAAAAAACTTGTAGGATTTTTATAGTTTCTGCTTAATAGACCTCATTTTCTGTATTTTCTGTAATTCTTATTTATCTTTTTGGGATAGGTTTATGTACTTACAAATTTAAAGATATTTTTTTGTATTAATCATTATTTAAGAATGAAAAATGAAAGAAAAAAAACTGTCCCATAATTTTTATTTTTCGAGAGTTTGGATTTGAGCAATATATTGTATGCCTTGTACTTTCCACATTTATATTTTAGGCGCACTTTTTATTCTCGCAATATCCATATTTCAGATATTATCCTCTACATTGTTTCTATTTCTGTAACATAAATAAGAAATTACGATTTGTAGTGCAATAATGGAAAAATATTGCCTGTGGTGCTTCGGTGAGTTTTTAAGGATTGAAGAAATTGCCTGAAGCTCCAACTGGGCTGAAATCAGTTTTTTAATTCGCTGGAGATTGATCAAAATAAACAGAATGATTGATTTAGGCCTACGGTATATAATTCAATGGTGTGTATTTTTTTTATCAGAGCGGTCAATATAAGTTAAATATTGAACGAAAACGTATACGAAAATAACGTTGAACAATTGTGACGTCATCATTTAGTCTATTTATCGATGTATTTATTTTACTGTACAGTATGGGGTTGTATTTGATGCGGGATCAACGGGCACTAGACTATATTTATACAGTTGGCCAGGAGGAAAAGTAAATGGTACAGGGATAGTGCATGAAATCGATACTTGTAGTGAAGGCAGTGGTGAGTGGACCAAATCATTGAAACACTTATTTATGTAGATCAGTACACCGGATACTAGAAGAAATGCTAAATAATTTAAGTTTGAAAAGAAAGGGAAAAGCTATAAATAATAGCCAATGATATAGTTTCAACATCCATGTTCTATCCTTTTCCAACAGTTACATCTTCGGATTAGTTAAAAATATCGACGAAACGTTGACAAAATATTGGCAATATGCCGAGAAGACGAGAAAATTTTAATGACATGCTTGGTGCTATTTCAAACAGGTTAACGATATGGCAAAATGTTAAAATGTTGACGAAATATCAAAATAATGATTAAATGTTTATTGACGAAATGTTCAATTTTTTTGCAGATTAGGAACATTTCCTGTTTTAGAGATTTTAAGCCCGTGTTGCATCCTGTCATTGTTCAAATGTCTTAAAAATGTCATTTTCCACGTTATTCTATTTGTCTGATTAGAGTTTACATCTCCCGTCCTTAATGTATAGACGTTGAATATATCAGATTGTTGAAGACATTTTGACAAAATGCCCGCAGCAGCAAACGCAATTCCAAACATTCTGTTTAGAGTTCAGAGATAATAAACAACCCGTGTAATTTCTTTTATTTATATTATGCTTCTTACAATTAAAAAATCCTACATAATATCCTTTGCAATATTTGTTATTCGCCTGATTAGTGTGGCCTGTAGCTGGAAATGATGTAAAGTAATTTAAAAGTAAATCGTTTGTTCCTTTCTTTGTTAAAAATGAATAACTTCTCTTTTTGTCCCTTTTCAACCGTTAGCACTTTCAAGTTTTGCATCACATCCGAGTGATGCAGGTACTGCGTTAGAGGTGTGTATTAATAAGACAATAATGGAGACAACTTTACCTCGTCAAGGAAACACAAGGGCGTTCCTTGGAGCCACTGCTGGTATGCGGCTTGTCGAGTAAGTCTATTTCATTATTGGTCATTTTTTAAAGTTTTCTATTCTGAAATGCATTTGTACTATGACAAGTAAATAAAACATGAAATAAAGAATATGGTATTATGTTACATCAGTTATTGATTGAAGATATCGTGCTTTTTATCACCAATCGTATCTGGTTTTGTTTGATTTGATTCCTCATTCGTTGTTGTATTACACCAAGGATCCTTCTAGTGGTGTTTGGACAATACGCGTACACGGGAGTTGGTGGGAGGGGGGTGGGGGGGCTGCCATATTCCGAAGAGTGTATTGCGGTATTTGACGTGCAATATAAATAATAATACCCTCCAACCAAACACAACTCCGATAGGGCAAACAAAAAAAACCCATTTTTGTTTCTTAAAGCTTTATAGCTCTTATAATTGTAGTTCAAATAGTACATATACAATGCTAAATGGATCCTATATCGTTCTTTAATCCACGTGAATAGGATAACTTTTAGTTCTGGAAGCATGCTTATTGATTCAGAATTCCAAGCAATTTATCATTTAAGTAGGACAAAGCATCTTCTATCATTAGGTGTCGTGTGGATATTGACAAGCGTAATGTTCACGTTAAGCGCGTCTCTCAAAACTTTAACGCTGATATATTCCGTGCGCATGCGTATTTATGATAGCTTGCATGATTTTCATGCTTGCAATCTAGTTTTGAGATTCCGAACGTGTCGTCGTTGTCGATCATCCAGCGTTAATTTAGGTCAGAAGAGCTGCATATCTGGAACATGACCAAGTCGATTAATTTCTATACGTAACCTGTATTTATATTTATATATTCACCTGTTAAAAAAATACGAATACTCAATCAGAGAATGGTAAGCCTAGTAGTAGAACATCTACTACAGCAGAAAATATGAGTCTTTCGTACTAGAACAATTCAATCAGGATTTACCATGTATATGACCACAAATATATCTTACAAAATGTGTTAAAATGACGTCAACATTCAAGAACAAGTACTCGTATCTCGAGGAGCTCTGGCTTTGTGCCAGCCTCATAAATTACCCCTTGTGTTAATATGTGTGTATTTTCTCTGAGTGTCGTTGCCACCATTCCAACCTAGACCAAAAAAAAAAATCCGTTAATTAATTACACGAGTAGTAGTAGTAGTGGTATCGTTGTAGATTGCATTTCTTTGTAGCATTTCGTGACTGTCCATTATATCCTTATATATGATGAGAGGCTGGGGTGGTGAGGTGATAATTTTATTTTTTCTACCTCGGGGTATGATCGAGCACATGAAGCACTCCGGATACGCCATTGAGAGTGACAAGATTCGAACAGGGGACCAGAGAATCATCACCCCAGCAGTTTAGCCGACTGAACTAAATACCACTCAAGGACAACAAAATTTTATCACTATTTTACCATTCCAACCTAGACCAAAAAAAAAGATCCGTTAATTAATTACACGCGTAGTAGTAGTGGTATCGTTGTAGATTGCATTTCTTTGTAGCATTTCGTAACTGTCCATTATATGCCTTAGAAACACTACTCCTATGTAAGCGTGTAAATGGACGAGTCATCAGTGACGTTGTTTTGTAAGTAAAATCTTTTTGTGTGTTCGAATCCCACTCTGTGCAAAGGCTTTCACGAGTACGCCTTGTGCTTCGTCTAGTCGGAGTTAAAATCGTTTACGATTGTATCGTTTATATTGATTATGACGCAATTTTATGAAATTAGTATTTTCGTCGTATACACAATGAAGGTTCACCCCGTCGTTCTAGTGTAGATATTTTCCAAACTTCACCGACATGCATTTGTATACCAATACCACGATACCAATTATTTAGATATGCTTTTACTTAACTTACTAAATTATTGTTTATTATTGTTTATTTTAACTGCTAAATGGTATAATATTTATATTTAATTTGACTGAAATTATTCTTTTTTACCTCTATTCGGTGGGTGGTGCCTGTTGTCTGTGCGTATGGGATGGCCATCAAGATCCATGCACTATGCTGACGATAACAATTTGTAACCTGCGGAGACTGGGTTTCCGGGTAGTGTGCCTGGCTGGGAATTGAACTCGGGCCTTCCCGCATGGAAAGCA
>JAOTQE010099467.1:0-14016 GCA_025631205.1 Nesometra sesokonis
AAATGATTGATTATTATTATTATTATTATTATTATTATTATTATTATTATTATTATTATTATTATTATTATTATTATTATTAAAATAACCAATGACCAATAAAAGCATTGTTGGAAAAATAACATCCAAAATAACAGTTATTTGAAAATGCAATTCAATTCAGTTGAAACAAAACTCATTTATTTAATTTAACATCCGAGGTAACTGGTTCTTTTGGGTTATACAGTGAAACCTACATTTTATGTACCCTGGATTTTATGTACGGATAAAATGATCAATTACGTCATCATTTTCAGAGATATTTTTATAATCACAAAGTATTTTGACAAAAAATAAATAAATTTGGAGGGAAAAAATTATATTTGTGTCCAAAATTTTACTTTTTTCTAACATTCAAATAGCCAAACATTAATAATATGCTTTACTTGATGAATTCAAGTGATTTAAAATCCTTAAATAACTATAATTTGATTGATTTTCCGTACGTACGAACTTTGGTCCCGTACCATACTTTAAATATAGGTTTCACTGTAAAACAATGTATTTCAAGTACAAGATACCCAATCCAGCATTTTCAAATTCATACTCATGTTGTAGACTTACATCTAATGTTTATCAAACAAATAATAAAAATAAATAAATATTGATAAATAGTTTTATAATAATTGTGACACATGCTTATTGTTGTTGTTGACAAAGAATCCAACGACTTTGTATTGATTGTAACATGAAATACATGTGTAAGGAAGCCTAATACTATATTTTCTAAACCAACAGCAATAAAAACCGTCACTAACAGGGTTTTTACACAATGTAATAAATATATTTAGGGTACGTTATACACATTTCACTATAATAAACAATTTATAATAGGAAAATAAAATGAAAATTCCTCCGTTCTGAAGTTATTTTTTTAAACATGTCAGTCCATATGAAGTACCAACACAGCTAAGAGGAACATACATTTAGGGTTTATTACATGTACAACCTGGAACATTTAAATACAGAGTAAATAAGAGAAATAAAAAACACGTTCCTTAAATAGCATATGTGTAGGTTGGCAGAGAATGCACTTAAACATTGTGAGGACAGAATTATCATACTTAATTGCATCTAATGTATACTTGATTACTCAACTCAGCACTCATGTATCAAAGCTAATCTAACACATCTAATTAATAATCAACATCCATTGTTCTTTTACATAGTTGAAGCCAAAACACCTGACGAGGAACCGTCAGCCCATCAAGGCAAAGAGCCGAAGAAAAAGATCTCTCGGTCAAGGAAGCTTAGCAGTAACTGCAAACAGCAGTAAAGTCAGAACCTGAGCATGTCAAAGGTCATCAGGCCAGATTGGGAAGTAGCAATACATAGCATTTACATTAGAATGCAGAAGTACTGTAATACTATTGAAGTAGAATGTAATTATATCTGTATCATATTGTATCATAATGAAAATAAGAATGATGTTTGTTGAAGGAAGAGTGAATGGGAGGGAGGGCAAGTTTTTGTTTGATGGTGAGTGTTAGAACTCGGGTGACGGTTAGCAAGAAAGTGAGTGTTGAAGGGAGGGTATTAGAGAGAATGTATTGAAAGAAGTGAGCATTAGAGGGAGGGTTAGTATTGGAGGATGAGTATTAGAGGGAGGGTTAGTATTGGAGGATGAGTATTAGAGGGAGGGCATTAGAGAGAATGTAAGTGAGTAGTAGAGGGAGAATGAATATTACAAGGAGGGTGAGTAGTGGAGGTTAAGTATTAGAGGAAAGGTGAGTATGAGAGGGAGGGTGAGTATTACAGAGAGGGTGAGTATTAGAGGAAGGGTAAATATTAGGGGGAGGGTGAGTGTTGAAGGGAGGGTGGATATTAGAGGGAGGGTGAGTATTAGAGGGAGGATGAGTATTAGGGGTGAGTGTTGAAAGGCAGGTGATTGTTAGAGGCAGTGTTCATTTTAGAGGGAGGGTGAGTGCTAGAGGGAGGATGAGTGTTGAGCAAGGAAAAGCGAATGGTTAAGGGAAGAAGGAGTTTGTAAATAAAGGTGATCATTGATGCAGTAAAGTAAAGGAAAGTGTTAAAAAAGGAGAGTGAGTGTCAGGGGAAGAAGAGTGTTGAAGAGAGTGCAAGGGATAGAGGAATGAGAGTGTTAAAGGAATGACGAGCATTGAAGCTATAGGGTGAGTGCTGAAGGAGCAAGAGTTGAAAATAGTTTGAGTATGGAAGATAGGGTGAATGTTGGAGAGTGAGTTTTAGGGGATGGGTGAGTTTTGAATGTTCGAATGAGTGTTCATGGAGTTTGAGTGTTAAAGTGAGGTTGAGTGTGAATTGAGTGAGAGCACAAGTTTTAAGAGTAAATTGTGATTTATTGAAAGAGAAAAATATATAAAGATATATGTTATTGATGGATATTAGATGAAGTGCGGAAAAAATTGTTTTCGAATGTATAATTACGGCATAGATACCTATCCAGCATTTCCATTCCTGTTTTTTAAAGATTTTCAAACTATTTGTTTTAATTGTAAGTTGTGAAAGTATCCCAAATGCTAATATTTTTTTCCATTGCATATTTTTGGTATAATCAAAAGCTTTGTCCATTCAATAAATTGCACTTCATTAAGGAATATTGTGAACAAAAATCAAATTAACTTTTTGTTTTGATGGCAACAATTTTCATTACAATTTCATATTCCAGAAAATATATCACAACTCTTTTTATTTACTTTTTTCATAATTATTTTATCTCGATTTACGAAATAAACACTATATTTACTTATGTAAATTTTGTTTCGGCCAACTTCTGTAGCCGTCATGTAAATATCACCAAGCTGCTTTACCATCATTCATCATGGCTGGTAACATTTATTTACTCAAGAAAAAACTACAAAATTCATACTGTAATTTACAAAAACATTTTTGAGTTCCATTATATAGTTTAAAGAAATAATTTGACATCGAAAAAGATTGATGTGATCTTTATGTGGATATTGTGTAAGATGTAATTTTTGAAATAGTAAAAAAAAAACTGTAAGAATTAGCTGTATTTTACTTAATATTTTGTAGTTCTGAAATGAAATATTTTGTTGCTTACTACCTACTTAAAATTAACTCTGTTTATTGTGTTATGCTTGAAATAGATTATATCAAAAATAGTTATTTATTTTTATCAATTTCCTCACCGATTAACCCATCAATAACAAAGTATATATTTAAAGAGTACATGTTATGTCCTTTGTCTGGTTTCAAACCATGTTATGTTTATATGTAATAATAAGGAGCGTATGCAACAGATCAAGCGAGAGGACAGGGTTCCATGCTCAATAGAGCATGAAAACGTAAAACTATTTGAAAATTGGCGTACAGATTGTAATCCTCAACTAATATTGAAAGTTTCGCAATTAAATGCTAATAAAAAGTTCATAAAATGTCATCATGATATATAAAGTATTTCTAAATTTCCGTTTTTTTATCTAAAGAATGGAACATGAAGCAACAAATTTACAGATTGCAACCCTGGATCGGTGCAATGTTAATGTTTACATGTTTTAAAATATGTATACAATGTTAGCATGATATTTGATATTTCAAAAATTTAACTTATCTAATAATAATATGCATTTTGTGATGTGTAGTCAATTATGCATCTTCACTGTCATCCTAGAGATAAGTGTATTAATAATAATATAATGATAATATGATATAATACAATGAATTTTTTGCATTTTTTTTCTTTCACAATAATTAATACAAATAAAATTGCAGAAGAAAATGCTCAGGGGTCAACCTGAAATGCACTCATCCACCACTTGCTGTCCTGTTGCCAAAAGAACTTAATGTAAAAAACAAATTTTTAATATTCATATTTAATAATAATATTACATTATAATAAACAATATCTTAAGTTGTGAACATCGTGAATGAACTCGACACAAAATAGGTCATTTTTTGGCAAGATAGAATTGAGATTAATCACTAAAATAGATCTCAAGTAATATGGTTGAGTACTACTGTATGTACTAGACATTTCATTGTTTTTTAAGTGGATTATTTCATTTAATATATGTTTTTACATATATATTAAAGTTTCTAATGCTCATATCTTTGGATCAGCCTATCATAGGAATGTAACTTAATATTTAGTTACAGCTTATACTGTGCTGTCTTATGTACCATTTACTTTACAACTTTTTACAATTCTCCAGCCATGAGACTCATTTTGTGGTTTGACCTCACTTATTCATAATAAACTATACACAGTTTCTAATGAATATACATTATTCACAATCTATATATCTATATATTTTTTATGAATATTCATTTTTGATATTTTATCTACATAGAGATGACTATCAGTACATATTTGAAAGAATAAATTAAGATTTAGTAGGTTTTAATAATATTCACTTGTTTAATACATTTAGTTCATTCATGTTATTTAATGCATGATATAATATTAACATTTTTACAAACAGGTACCAGGCATTATGCATGAGAATATGAATAATCCATAGGGGATTTAATTACTAGTCAGTAAAGAAAAATGAAGTAAAACTTGTGATGTGAAGGATGATACATGGAGAAAAGAAAAAGGAAAATGTAATATAACAACAGGATGTAAAAATTTAATTTATTGCCACTTAAAAGAAATTTTCTACCACATGTTTCCTAAAAAATAAATTTTCATTTACTGTAGTAGATTTATTTAGATATATGATACACAAAAACAATTATATCTCAATAGTATAAATTTCCAGAAATAAATTTATCTCCTGAATAGCCCTTCCTAGAAAAACAACTGACAATGTGCAAAGTTCATTTGTATATAATGATACTGTACTAGTGTTTACTAAATTATGTGTTTATGTTAGTATTTTAAACAGTTCTTAAATTTAGGTCACAAAGGTATCACCAGTCATAGCAAAGAGCATACTTTCTATATGAATTATAAAGTTGCATGCCATTTCATGTTACTAAGAATTTTAAAACAGTTCCAACTTATAATTTTTTTAAATAGTTTTTTTTTGAAAAAGATTTTTACTTTAATAATATAGTATAACAAATGTGCATTAACTTGTAAAATATTTTATATAGAAAATGTAGTGTTAACTGCCATGTGATTTTTGATTGTTTTTGAGTTGCCAAAAAGAAATAGAATGTATAAAAAAAAAAAAAATGTGTGAATGATTTCTATACAATTATTATAAGCATACTAAGTAAAACACTGATTTTGTTTCAGTATTTGAGATTTACTTTGCTGAAATCGCCATTATACTTTTGATAAAATGTACATTTTAATGTGTAACAATTTTAATTGTTTTCAAGCAAACAATAAATTGTTTGCAGCTTGTATTTAGTTGATACTATAATTTTTCAAGTTTGCTGCCCTCAATAGGGCAGTAGATGCTTGTATTGCAGTAACTGGAAGTGGAAAGCAATAGCCATCACTGTATACATATCTCTATCAAGTGATTGATGCCTCGCATGAGTTTTGAGGTTGGTATTTTTATTAATAATGCTAGGCCTAGCAGTCATCCCAAACATCGTAGCAGCATCCCGTGGGCATAGTTTAAAATTTGGTTCAGTTATCAGAAGTAAAACCATAGACCCAGTACATTATTTACGGCTAGATGGTGAACTTCCACAGAATACATAGCCTCAATTGCAGCTCCATGTATGTGCCAACTATTCTGGAAATCCAACCAATCAAATCGTGTTGCGTTCTAATGTTGTTGCTATGTTGAAATTGCGCACGTGCAATCTTAGAAGTTTCAAATTGATCAATAATTGAAAGTAAATTTAATCAAAATCTAAAGACATTGACAACATAAAGTATATGTGACATATGTAAATAATTTGTATGAAAAAACAATATTAAAATTTAATTATTGTAAAACAGTTATTATTATTTAACTTACATGTTTGCGGCAAAGGCTGAAGAAATCAAAGTAGTAGGCACCTACATGGAACGGAAATTCTACAGTTTAAAGTTCACCATCTAGCTGTAAGAATAAATCTATGAGTAAAACTCAATACTGTAATTGCACTTGATAAAGTAAATGATTTCAGTATGCTTATATTAATCGTAGGTCAGGAGAAATTTTAAGTTTTGATATGTAGAATTCCATGTTTATATAATTGTATGTAAAAATGTCAGCTGGTTAAGTGATTTTTTTAATGATAGAAAAAGTATTTTAAATTTATTAAGTTTTGGAGAAATAACACATGAATGATGTGTTTAAAATATTAGTTTACTTTTTTGTTATTTTCATCACATTCTGAAAGGTCATGTTTAAGTTTCGTAGAAATGAAATTTTGTCTGTAATGTGTTAATAAAATATTTAATTTGTTCTATTATCTTAGATTAATTTGAATTTCTGTATCAAAAAGTGATCACTCTGGTATAAGCTCATTCTCACCATGGGCGGTGCAAGAGGGGGATGGGGGAACGTGTCCCCCAGTGACAACTCAGGGGGATGCCCCCCTCCCTAAAATGGCACTCAACTACAAATTCACATTTCACAACTCCAAAACTATGGTAAAATATGAATATCGTGGGCGTGAAAACCACCTTCAGGGACCAGGAAAGCACGAATTAAGAGGCAACTTTTTTTTTTTTTTTTTTTGCTCATCAAAATCTAAGTGGGCTGGGGTAGCCAAGCAAATTTAAAAAATTTAACTTCGTCAACGTTCCGCCGCCCCGATTCTCATAATAAGTTGTAATAAATAAAATTACACAACACTACACTTTCTTTACCCACGTATAAGCCCATTCACCCTGACTCCATACAGAAGTACTTGGCTTATACAGGGGTTTAAAGCCACACTGCACACTGATTGTGATTACATGTTTACGAGTACTGGGCTTATACCAGGGTTTAAGCCCACACTACACACACTGATTGTAATGTAACATTTACGAGTAGTTGGCTTATAGGCCTACCAGCGTATAGACTTACTCCACACACTTGAGTGTGATATGTTTACGAGCAGTGAGCTTATACCGAGGTTTAACCTCATTTCACACACTGAGTGTGATGTCATGTTTATGAGTAATGGGATTATACCAGGGTCATATGATATATCTTAGTTAATTATACGATGGTAGTTGGCATGTTTTCCTTCCAATCTCTGTTTTGTGGTTTTAATTCTGGTGTACAGGGTTCTTTACTTCAAATAATTCTTTTAGCTGAAAATCCTTATTGCTAGAATTGGTTTAGAACAATTGAAATCGTTCTTATGAAAGTTACATCATTTAGAGAAGTTCAGTATGTGTTATTTTCAAATTGATAATTATAAATTGGTGTATCGAGGAGGTGATTAGGGAGTTCAGAGATAGCAAACAATAGTATACAAATTTGAAGATTCTGGCCTCAAGCTACCCCTTCTAGAAGAAGAGAACTTTAATGTCAGATGAAAAGAACTATATAATCAGTAATATTTCATCATATAAAGCTTAAAATAGAGGAAATAAAGGGGTTTTTTTGGCAAGGCATAAAATAGTGGATATAATGTCTTTTTTGCTTGTCAAAATCTGCACCCCTTTCCCTTCCCCAATTCCTGAATACTGTACTCCCTAAACTATTCCTTGATATGGAAATTGTTTACTAAATGCATTCGTTGTTTACATGGTAGCTGAATGGCCTTAGTGAGGTTTCGCAACTTCACGAAATACGAAAACGGATATTTCATGAATTCTTGTAATGTTTGAATAGAACACCTTGTGTATCTGTCACAATTGGTCAGTAGTTTAGGGCGATCAACGATTTGTAGAGGGAAAATTTGATATACTGTATGTCTGAACACATTTAGCAACTCTAAAAATTGCATTTATGAAGATTGTCATTCATCCAGGTAGATAACGATAATAAAGTATACAATAAAACTAATCAACTGGCCGATTGATGGTAAGGCGATGTGTCTTGCATAAGACACGATACTGTTGCCTTCATTAAATAAACAGTAAGTCCAGTTGATTAGTTTTATTTTATACTTTATTAACTCTAAAAAAATGTAAACATGAAATATCCGTTTTGGTTATCGTATTTTTTAAGTTTGCGCCTTTTAACTAAATCTCATTTTTCAACTTATTTAACGTAATTTCATTTGGATTGTTTTGCATATTTTTAAACAAGCTTGCTACATTTGAACAAACATAAAATTGTAAAGTATATAATTATCATTAGGTGTACATCCCCAGAACGTGTACATCCCCTAGAATGTCGGTCAAGACTTATCGCAATAGATAACTAAATTAGTTTTCACTTGACTGCTTAGCTGTACAGTATATTTCTATCCTTTTTGTGTGATAAGCCAGTGAGGTAGTCAATTCAAAATGACCCTATATTTCTTTGAAAATGTAGAGTTAAATTGACTGTCTAATAGGAATTTACATGTAATGATGTGTGTAAATATATAGACTTAAATTGTAGTCTTCCAAGAGATAATGCATACAGTGTATTCTAACCATTCCAGTTGTCATTTTATGAACAATTTAAACGTGGTAAAAGGGACAAGTAGTTTAGAACATCAATGTAATTCTGTCAGTACTGAACAAGGCAAAGCCCTAAAGCTTAATCCTGACAATCAAATTTTATTTGACAAAAACTTTTGATGTACTGTACTCATATATGTTAATTATATATCCATATAAGGTATTGATGAGATGTCATCATAACCAAATATAGGCATATCAACTTTTTTTGTAAAAGAAAATTTGATAGTCTGGACTAAGATTTAATTGTTTCATCTCTATGAGTTAATTACTTAATTAATTAGTTAATTAATTCTCATGATCATAGATTTCCACATTGTATTGATGGTAGAATAGGTACATCTCATGTAAATCTAGTGGTTTACTTTCCATGATATAGAGATTTTGATAGCATTAAGAGACTCCCTAAGTTTGCCCAGAAGAGCACATTTTCTTTGATAAAAATATTGACATGTCTATATATGGTCATGGTGAAATCACATCATAACTATGCATGGACATATCGGTATGCCAGAGTTGTTTTTCTCTAAAGCTCAATCCAGACTATCAAATTTTCTTTGACAAAAAACTTTGACATGCCTATATATGGTCCTGATGATGTCACACCATGCTATATATAAAAATATCATTACCATATAAGTTTTTTGTCAAATAAATTTGGATTGAGTTTTAGACTATAGATGAATGGAAAGCAACATACATTCTGCTAATGCTCATGTTCCATAAGCTGCATTCTCTCTAGATTAAAAAAAATATAAAAAATAAACAAAATTTTACCAAGACCACCGGTAACATTCAAACGGTTAAGCCATACTGCTGTTTGCACTTAAATTTTGATGTGGTTATCGAATGGCAGATTGCTTAACAGACTAAAAAGCCATCCAAAAATATGACTCCAGGAGTTTACCCGATTCACACTTTTTGCATTGAATTCATTTTCCTGATCGGTAAAACTACCCAGGTTGGTGTTTCTGGACAAGTGAGAGTCTGATAAACTAATAGCGCGACTTGAAAAGTTGCCCGACAGATAACTCCCTGGTCTGTTCGCACTTAACTGAATTTCACCAGGTGTTTTAAGGGTTTGTGAAAGTGTATATAAAAATGAGCAAGTTGATATTGACAGTGGTAAAAATAGTAAGCCGATAAAAATATTGTAACATATTCATGCAATAGTGTTTTGATTGTTAAATTATCATAAACAATTTTCCATATTAAATTATCTGCAGTAGCTGTATGTATTACACTATGTCATGCTTCATCTTTCACTACACCTACACAATAATATTTTGGGGCCCAAGTTAAAAAATCAAAATGTCTCCTTGTGGACGTTTTAAATTGTTTCTGACATTATTTTTCACTGTTAAAGATATGCCACTATTGTTTACAAAAACATTGCTGAACCTCACATTTCTTTATTTTCAACCAATGTTTTGAAAAAAGCCAATTTATGCTCTAATTGTGAAATGTTTACAAGAATTTCGTGAAGAAAAACTAAATTTCTAGGTGAAAATGTGATAATTACAGGAACCCAGGAGATGTTCCAAAATTTTTGGAGACTCTAGAACAATCCTGGAGAATTGGGAGCTCTGCAAATCTTTGAATATGTTTTCCTAAAATTAATCTGTTGTTTTTGTACTGGATCCCTTGCAAGATTGATAACATTATTTTAAGCTCAGTGCAAGCTATTTAAATTTTATCTGACAAAAAACTTTCATATCCCAATAGTTACGATGACATCACATCACATCATGACCATACATGGGCATGTCATTACCATATTTGGGTGTATCAAAGTTTTTTGCCAAATAAAATTTGATAGTCTGGACTGCACTTAATGCTTACAAAATATCTGAAAGGGCATTAGAATATTATTTGATTATTTAACAATTTTGTTCTGTATAACCACCTTCAACTCATTCATATTTAATCACCATCACAACTTGAAATTGTTTTCTTAAAATTGATTTTTCCTTGTTTATCCTTTCAAATGTACAATGGTATAGTATATAACTAGATAAATAATTTATTTACATAAGTCAAATATAGTAAAATCCAATTTTATATTTTAATAATTTCCTTAATGTAAAAACTCAATGGTATATATCCAAGGTTGTTACTTTATGGAAAAAATGTTGAGCTTTTTAGTTAGTAACTGTTTGATTTCTGTTTGATTTACTATGTTCATTCCAGTTATATCTCAAAGTGTATTTTACATGTACAGTAGTGTGAGCACATTTTAGTGTATGAGGTAATTTGAAATGTTTAATGATTTTGATTTAAAGAAATAAGATTATGATGTGATTTATATTATTAATTATTATTCATGTTCAAAGTTCAGTGTAGTTTTAAAATATTTAATTGTATTGAATTGTTTTTTTATGTTTTGATACCATGCTTAAACTATTGAATCTCAAATTATTATGATTAGAAAAATGTTTAACTTATTAATAAATTTTAAAACGTTTAGCTTATTTAAATTCTGTATGACCTACTGTAAACTCAAGTGAACACATCACCATAGAATCATCCTGTAACACCGGTTTCACACTTTGATATGGTTATTTTGATTATGTCATTGTTCAAAGTTACAATTGCAAAAAATGGTCTACCATACTCAAGCAAAGCATGAGAGTTTACTAATCACTCTCATACTCAAAACAGTGATATACACTAAATCAGATCAGAATTTAATATTTCGACATTAAATACGTCACAGGAGTTAAATACTAAAGCAAATTAGTTACTAATAAGTGCATGTCTACAAATGCCTGAAAATGTCTAAACATTTGGATGCTTAATTGCATGAGTATGGCATATTTCGATAATAGCACATGTATATGTATATTGACCACATGACATAAGTGTCAACATGTCTACTTGTCACAGTCCAGTTGGAATTATATGTCTATTGACTAATTTAATTTATTGGTTTAAATGTGACTTAACAAAAAGAATGAAAAAGTCAATTGCATGCAATTAGCGTATTTAAAATGATATTCATCATTTTCTTAGCATCTCAATGCTTAATTGCAATTTAAGAACAAAAATACAACAAAAATTAATTTAGTAACAAAAAATGAAGCAATAACATAATGTCAAATTTAAATAACATCCTGTACTTGCTCTCTGCCTAGCACTGTAACCCTTGATAATGTTTGTTATAGAGTTTATAACAAATTCATCCATCATTTCCACCAACATGCCAGCCATAGTTTGTCCTTTATCAGTCACTGTGCATTCAATTTTTATGGTTTTAGTTTTTTTTTGTTAAATTATTGCAATATTTGTGTTTTTTTAAATCTTTTTATGTACCCATTATTCACCACTAATAATATATTCCCATTGATTTTGATTGAATATATGCGATTATTTGAACAGTATAAAAATCGAATGCTAGATTTGCAATTCTGGAGAAAGTTACTTGTGTTTTTGTAATTAAACCGGTTTACAATCCAGTATAAAATTTTCCTTGTAATAAATCTGAAATGAAAACTTGTTTGAGTGTTAAATGTGTATAATCAATCTGTAGGCTGTTAAACTTCGTAATTTTGTTTTGTATTTTTATGTAAATCCATTATATAAATTCCTCTGTAAAATAGTTTATTGTAATGTACACAATTTTTCTATTTTTGATAATTCTCAGTTGGGAGTATCATAATCAGAACTGATTGTAAAGCCTATGTTTGTAGATACGCTATTAAACTTTGTTGACGCTGTGGTACGTTTTTTTTTTTCTCTTGAATTTTACTTTCAATTTTCATGTATTTATTTACCCATCAAATCACATTGTTGTTAGTGTTGACTGAAAATTATAAAGCATTGCGTTTACTGCAGAAATTAATTAAACCTCAGGCTTAAAAATACGTTGATCCAGGATTTACTTTGCCATTAAAGCAAATATGAACTCAGAACTAGTTTATTCAACCATAACAGAATATATATAACATTTAAAAGAATTGTACATCATTAAGAAATTGTTTGGAGACCCTCATTAAGGGTCTCCAAACATGCATGTTCTGAACAATTCAAAAGAAAACAAGACAAAGCAATCATAAACGATTACACCCTCGCCTATGTTTTGGAGTAGGTTATATTTTTACTTGTTTGTTCATTTGTGAACAGCCGAAAGCCAGTTTTCATTATTGGAAACTTGCAACAAAGTTCCTGGACTAGAGATCTTGAGGTGATTAAATTTGGAAACCCAAACAGTGTGCACAAACGAGCGTGACCAGACTGACAGGCAGACAGACAGACAGACATTTTTGAAAATTGTTTATAGAGACGCTTTCCGTGTCTAAATAGAAACTGTGCGTGTTATTTCACAGTGGAAAAAACCACTACACTACAAGTGATTAGATAGGAGTGGTTGGGGTGTAGGTGGGAATAATGTTTAGGGCGGATCCGGGGCGAAGTGTGGAGAACAAATGAGGGTGACGGCTCAGCACTCCACAGCTACGATCAGATCATTATACTGTAACTCCATGATGAGATCTGGAATTGCAAAGTAAGACCACAATTACAAGTGGAACAGGGACATATCAGGCACAAAAAAATAAGCATAATACTCTTCTCAGGGTCAAGAAAGGTTATGTCTGGAATTTTAATACAGCTAACAGATATGACCAGAGTACTGTATATCAGCATGATCAGTAAAGAGAGGGCAATAGACCCAAAAATCATATAGATTAGAATCCAGAAATCATGTGGTAAGGTGGACCAGCACCAAACCACAGTAGGACCTAGATACGGGTGGTTCTTTGAAAATCTGAAGTAAATCGGCCCAACATTGTTTGAGATAGATGCAGACACACACATACACACACACACATACATACAGACAGACAGAAAGACAGACGCAGCTAATCGCAATACCCTCTCCCCACTTCAGTGGGGCGAGGGTAGTAAACTCTGTACGACAAATTTAATATATAGATACAAGGTAAAACTGAGGTCAAATGTAAAAAATACCATTTCCGGTTATTTCTAGTAAAACATTTCAATTAAGTCGAACACTCACTTCGTCGTGCGACAGTCGTACGACGGTCGCACGCCTAAACCGTCGCTCCCTGTGTGTATGTGATTTCCAGACGCGATTACGGCCTTCACTCGTCGGCCGAAGGTTTTTTCAGTGAGTTTCCTGTTGAAACACTAAAAAATCGTCGGTCGACGAGTGGAAGACTGTCATTGCGTTTGTAAACCACACAAGGAGCGACGGTGTCGTGCCACCGTCGCACAATGCAGTGAGTGACCGGCCTTAAGAACACATATGTACATGCATATGCTGAACAAATTAAGAGAAAAATCGACTCTGTACGACAAACGGTTGTGAAGCTATAGGAATTTGGTAAAATTGAGGTCAAAGGTAAAAAATACCATATCCAGTTATTTTTAGTAATTTTTTTCTATTAGAACAAATATGAATATGCATGTCCTGAACAATTAAAAAAATGTTTCTTTGTTCATTGCATGTTTACTGAGATATGGTACAAAAGTGAAAATCTGAGGTCCGCCATTTTTAAATCCAAAATGGCCAC
>JAOTQE010099478.1:0-14014 GCA_025631205.1 Nesometra sesokonis
AATAACATCAACAACAACAATAATAATAATTATATTATTATTATTAATGATAATAATATAATAATAATAATAGTAATAGTAATAATAATAATAATAATAATAATAATAAGAAGAAGAAGAAGAAGAAGAAGAATAAGAATAATTCTATAGTAATAATTATTGTTGTTGTTGTTGTTGTTATTGTTCGTCTTCGTTGATGATATGGACATCATCGTTTTAGTGGTGGTTGTAGTTATGGTGGTGGTGGTATTGTTGGTGGTGGTGTTGGTATTATTGTTGCTGTTGTTGTTATTGTTGTTGTTCTTTTAGTTGTTGTTATTGGTGGTGTTGGCAGGGGTGGTGGTCCCCCTCGTTGCTATTTTTTGTTGTGGAAATTTTTGTTTCCGCGGTGGTAGCGGAGGTGTGGTTGTCGTGGTAGTCAATGTGGTAGTTGTGGTGGTTGTGTTAGTGGAAGTGGTGGTCTTCATTGCAACGGCTTTCGTCACTGTATATACAGTATCTTCATTTCTGTGGTGACGGTGGTAGTGGTTGTGTTAGTGGTGTGGTGTTTTAGCCAATGGTGGAGGTGGTGGTCGTTTTCCTCGTTGCATGCTATTTTTGTGGTCGTTGTGAACATCTTTTGTGGTAGTGTTGGTAGTAGTGGCCTTTGTTATATACGGTACATCTCCGTTGGTGTTGTGGACGCTATCGGTGTCGTTTTGGTAGTTTATCGTTGCAGCTGTTGTCGATTTCGACGCCACGGTTTACGCTGTTGCTGTTTTAACTGCATGGTCTTGTTGTTCCTTTGGTCGCCGTTACATCGTTATGATAGCCGTCGTGTCCATGGCCATCTTTTGATCAACATATCCTCATCATGATACCAGTTGTTGACTTAACATCTATTCATCTTCATTTCTACTTCTCAGATTTCATCTCAATACTATTACTTCGAAAATTGAGTTCCGTGCGAGATCGATAACACGCTGTAGCAATATTGCTTCATAGTTATTGCGAAAATAAAGACGTTAGGACTTTGTTTAAAGGGACCGTTTTTGTTCTGGTCTTTGGACGTGAAAACCATGAGCATCCGTTACAATCGAAGATGATGTAAAACTGTACGTCTTTGAAGAAAGGATGAACAATGGAACGAACAGTAATAACTAGTGTATTAAAAGCTGAAAAACGTGTCGAATTGAAAGAATATTAAAGGAGTCTAATTGTGCCTGAGCCGAAGAGATTTGAATGGACGCAAAGTATTTATCATCCCTTTAAAACTGGGTGGGGGAGGGGTGGTTCAAGTTTCCTTTACATAAAAAAAACTCTCATTTTTTTTTCTCAACCGCAATTCTTATTATGTTCTTCTTGTTGAGCAATTCCAGCCTCATTGTTGATATAAAGTGAGCTATATTTTGTAATGGCGGTGTATGAGATTAGGAAGGGATTCTAGAATTCCCCTGATCGAACACCAGACATTTATTAACCTTCCTTTAAAACGAAAATATTTTGTGGGTGACGGCAACGCATTTCATGCTTTAACATGAATGACGTAGCGCGTATAACATGCAGCGCATACGATTACGCCTAACACGCATGACGTCAATATTGTGGGACTGTCACTTTAACATTCTTGTTGTGTTGAACATCTATATTTGAGTAGCAGCAGCGTAGATCACCTTAATATGACAAGCAAACAATCGCGGCAAATATTGACATGGGCACTACTGAATATAGACCCATTGCAGTGAGATTGTGACCGGTTCACATACGGATTATAATCTAACCATTGCTAAAACATCACCGAACAATTGAACACTTGACGTGAAGGCCTCCTTGTGTTATTTTGTTTTGAGTGTTTTATAAGTTTTGTGTTCTCAAAACAAGTATACTGTTTAGGATTATTCGTTTAAAAGGTGCAAGGTGACGATAATCAAGGGAGAATTAAACATTAAGAATGTCACAAATAGCCCGTCTTCAGGGGCGGATCTAGACATGTACTGTGACCTTCGCAAAACGCATGTGAAGAAACTGGGGGTCCGGGGGTCAATTAGGGCCCCTGTGATGAGGTACCAGAGTCTGAGGTCGTCTGACCTTCGCAATGGCGAACGGTGCGAAGGTCTGGATCCGCGCCTGCCGTCTTCAAGGTTTTACTGCGTAGGGTTGATTAACATAATTTCACTTCAGGCTAAACTTTCATGTTAAGTCGAGTTTCGATCCCCATTGCGAAATGAAGCACAGATATTGCATAATAACCCTACGAAAAAATGGCTAAAGTTTCAATACATTACACCCAGTCAATATAAACGATGGTTGCCATAAAAGTAGGTGATGGTTTGACACAATGCCCCTCCTTTTAGTAAGTCCTTATACATAATAATATTGTATCTCAAGTAAATCAAACCTATATAGAAGCACTGTAAAAAATTGCACTGTAAAAACGGGAAAAGTCCTGGCAACCAGGATGCCAAAAAAATCCCATGAATTTTACGGCAATTTACCGTAAAATTAATCGTGTAACAGTAAAATGTTCGTAAAATTTACTGTACAAAAATACAAATGCCCGTAAAATTTAAGGGATTTTCTTGGCATCCTGGCTGTCAGGACTTTTTCCGTAAATTTACATTTTTTTACAGTGTAGGCCTAATACATGACCTCACCTCATGGAGAAAAGTGTATTGCAATGAGTTCTGTCTGTCTGTCTTGCTGTCTGTATGTCTGTTTGTATACTCATCTAAAAAGCTATGGGTTGATACAATTCCATTTTCAGGCAATGCCTGGAATTACCGTGGCAAATCCTCCTAGATTTGGTGCCCATCCGGATTACCTGCCAAATTCTAAAACATAATTTATAACATGGGCGAGGGGTGACTTTTTAATTACAGTACCTTGTTTTAATTCTTCCATATGCCTGAAATATTGTAAATTTTATTCACGAAGTAGTTCCCAAACAATCTTGTGAAGAATTGAGCGGCACTGCAGGTTATGGGCAATCAGGCCTACATATTAAGAAGGCTTATCCTATGGTGACACCAGAATGGTCTCAAGACACGACTTAAGTTTCGACTTAAGTGGAAATGAGAGTATAGATGGAATTATATTTTTTATTGTTTAAGCATAGAAATTTACTAGATATGATTGAACAAAAAAGAAAGAGATGGAACGGTCATGTATTGAGAGGAAAATGGGCTGTTGAAGGAAGTAACTGAAGAAAGAATGGAAGAAAAGAGAACAGTAGGAAGAAGGAGGAAACAATTAATGGACATGTTTAACATGGGATGTTATGAAGAAATTAAAAGGAAAGCGCAAAGAAGAGATCAGTGGAGAAACTCAAACTCAAACTCATAATTGGACCTGTAATATTGCAGATTACTAATGATGATGATGATGATTTGTAAATTAAGATGATATTCTAGACTGTACTGTCTGAGTTAAAAATAAAACATCAAAAAGGATATTAAAATTGTAAAATTTGTAAACGAATTAGGTCTATTGTTTATTTTAAATTAAAATGATAATGGGTTTAAATTATTTTCTTGGAAAGTACAATAAAAAAGGAAATTAAATTTGATAATAATGTTTAATTTCATAAATAAAATTATAAAATAAAATAAATTTCATAAATACGGTTATAGATAGGCTGCCTAGATGAAAGTAAAGAAAAGAAATATGGATCCCGAAAAAAAAAGAGTAAAAATCAGTGTAAAAAATAACTGTAATGCTGGCGTTCATCGTCAACGGATCAAGACGCCTGCCTGTCAAGTTTCGAAATCCAGTACTCGTTAAAGTGTAAGATTTATTCCCATGGCTTGAATGTTTCAATCAAGCTGCAACCCCAACCCCATCGCCTACACTAAAAAGTTTTAATCCTCGGTCGCCTACTATCTTCATTAAGCCAATAGTATAACTTTATTGTACGTTTAGTACCCTACCAGGGGCGGCGGAACGTTTTTGGGGGGACGAGGTTAAATTTTGCTCACTACCCCAACCCGGTTAGAATTTGATGGGAAAAAAACTTATTGCCTCTAAATTTGTGCTCCGGTCCCTGAAGGTGGTTTTCAATGCCACTGATATTCATATATACTATAACTTACATGCTGATTGCAAACTGGAAAGTTTGTAATGTTGTAGTTGGAGTCCCATTTCAGGAGGACTGCCCCCCCCCCCCATTAGTTATCACTGGGGGACGCGTCCCCATCCCCCTCTTCCGCCGCCCATGGAAACCCTACTATAAGTTCCATTGCATTTTATACATATTCTACAGAATTTAATATTTTAATTAAATGGGCCCTTTAATCGGCCATTACCCGTACTTGATGAGAATATTATTATTATTTATTTATTTTTTTTTTAGTTCTCTAGAAATCGATTCCTTTCTCTCAGTGGTTTTAATTAGACCAAAGTTTATGAGAAAATTGTATTTTATAGATGAAATAAAATACGTTTCTCATGCTTTTAAAAGTAAACATAAAATCGAACATAGGTGACATGTTTATGGACCAAGAGGTGCGCTGCAAACGAGGATACACATTATACTGTAAACGAAAATAAATCATAATAAACGCATTAATAACCAAACAAGATTGATTTTTGCAGTTGCGCGTGTGTAATTTACGACCAGAGGACCAATTAATGTACACATTTTTCTTGAATCTTCTTTTTACGTTTATTATACCCTCATCTTTAAATTTCCAGAATTTCATTCGAACAATTTGGAGCACACATTAAGTCGCCCATAAATGTCAAAATACCGATTTTAATCCTGTCGTGGTTGAATTCTTGTGTCTGTTTTCGTTCTTTACGTTTCAAGCAGAGGAAATAATGAGATATATCATTATCATTTGCAAAGCTCAGCCCAGACTATCAAATTTTCTTTGACAAAACCTTTGATAGACCTATGCCCATGGTCACCATGATGTCACACAATGACCATATATAGAAACATCATTACCATATATGGGTATCATCAAAGTTTTTTGTCAAATACATTTGATAGTCTTGATTGATCTTAAGCTCAATCCAGACTATCCAATTTATTTGACAAAATACTTTGCTAATACCCATATATGGTAATGATATATCCACGTGTGGTTATGGTGTGACATCATCGTGACCATATATAGGCATGTGAAAGTTTTTTGTCAAATAAATTTGATAATCTGGACTGAGCTTTATGATCATGTCAAAATTATTCTTCTCTAGATACTGCATACATTGGTAACAACCGTTTTAGTTCAGTGATTGGGAGAAAATTAATGAAAACAACATGTCGAGTGGTAACCAATTAAAATATAATAGCACTGGATTACCGCAGTAACTACAATTAAAAGCAATACATTTCTGCAGTAACTACAGTAGAATAATTCTGACATGATACGTGGTTTTGTTTCCGACATTATAGTTGCAAGCTGACTCTACTATGTCTCAGGTTGCGAAAATATTCGTAGAAAGGTTGAATATCCTTTACTACACTACTCCTAGATGAAAAGAAGTAATTACAGGTAAGGCGCCAAGGTTTCAATCTGATTCGGAACCCAACTTCTCGATTGGAAACCCATGTTACGCCCGCGTCAACTGATTACAAAAAGCATGTTTGTAAGAATTTTTCTGGGTCACATATCTTAAATGAAGACTTAATTGCGTAATTAAGCCGTTTTAAATAGACATTCTATCCGCAAATTACTTGAGTTATTGTCTTTAATTTCAACAATGATCATACTTAATATGTACAGCTTAGTAGAATAACGTTAATGAATGTATCAATTGTTGCCAGTCATTTCATTAGTAAGACTTAATAATATTGGCGTTTTACTTAGTCAACTGTGGAACGAATTGTGATGGAATGAGGGTACGGATACACTGGCAGATCAAAATCTGTTCCCAGTGCAAAACCTTAGAAAATGTTAAAATCAGCTAAATACAAGGCCAAAAAAAATCTTGTTAGTGTCTATGCCTGATCACCCAATTTTTTTTTTTATTCCATAGGCCTCTGTTCCCAGTTTTTAAATACATAATTGTATCCAGGGATTATAAAAACAAAATTTTCTGTACGCGCAAAACAGATTTTGTCACTTTGTCGTACCACTGACGAAGCATGAACTTGGTTTATATGGAAATTGATGAGAATAAGGTACAAAAGTGTTCGCAAGTAGGTGTTAAATTTGTCTACTGACGTCAACAACAAGAATTACTTAATTAACCCTTTCATCATTTTCTCTTATATAATTATTTTGTAACTGAACAGACAAAACAAGCGTTGCCTTGACATTTCAATAACTATTAAATTTACGTGTATTTTGCTTACACGGAGCATGCGTATTACCATGATTTTGTTCGATATACCCTGCCCTAGTTTATTACCCAAATTCCCACGAACGAACACTGCTGATTTCACAAACTAATTTAATTAGACTAATATCTATTACATAATTACAAGCCGTTTTTTTATTTTGATTGATCGTGAAACATGATAAATTATGTGATTTATGAAGGTATTATATACGAACAAGCTATTCAGCTACTGAGCTGTCCATGTCCAATACATCACTTCTACTTGTTCTTTTTCTGTGTCAAAACGATTCCAATAGAAATTGAAATGATAGGAAATCACGTGTTTGTTCGTTTTATTACAAATTGTTTGTACATTCAATATAAAATATAAATTGAATTATCGATTGAATTAATGAAATTTTCTAAAACTACAAACATTTAAGAAAGAAAATAAAACAAATTAAAACAAATAAACATAAAAGCAAAGTTCTTTAAAAATGAAATCATCGGTCTATAAAATATAATTGAAAATAATAAGTTAAATACAAGCCCCTCTCCTACCATCAAGTAATAGTGGGGGCCGATATGACGTGTACGCACACCCAACCATTAACCCTGAATCCGGCCTTAGCGTTTTACATGAGTCTGTCGAAGTTGAACCTTCGGGGTTATTTGCAGACATTTACATACTATTTTTAAAATTTTTGATAGACGGAGCCCTATTATCACCCATCTGATTAATTTTGTTATTAATTCATTTTGGTGATCGTCAGGAAAGTTAGAGGGCGCTTATAAAACAATTGTTGGTTAGTCCTGTAGGGATTCGAACCCGCACCTGAATGTCAATTCAGGTTACCAGTCAACCGTTTTAACCACTTGACTTACTAATGGTCGGCAACAGAACTGAGTTTTGAAAAAAATAATGGAAGGTGGGAAAAGCCAGAGAGCGCTTGGTTGTTTAAACAGATTTTTGTATAAGCTTGATGGGAAATAATTTTAAAGTTTTTGATAGCTTTTTTGATTTGATAGTTCTATACCCACCCGCCTGATTAATTATTTTGTTGTTAATTCATTTTTGTGATGGTCTGGAAAGTTAGAGGGCGCTTATAAAACAATTGTCGCTTCAACCCGCGCCTGAATGTCAACCGTTTTACCAACTTGATTCACTAATGGTCGACAACAGAAAAAAAGGCAGAGGGCGCTTGGTTGTTTAAACACATTTTTTATAGGTTTGATGGGTAATAATTTAGAACCCGGGCTTGATTTTTTTAAAGGTTTTGACCACTCGGCTAGGGCCTAACTCCCAGACGACAACAAACTTATTTTTATAAGGAAATAACGTAAGCCTATTTAGTCATGTTACAAGGCAAATCAATTAAAAGATCAATATATATAGAGTAGCCTTTTAGAGGCACCTATTTAGTAAAATAAATGCACATCCTGTACACAAACAACAAGAGCGATCACTCACCACGTCCGCGCTTCCAAAGCAATTTCGGGATGTTAATGCATTTTCAATTATTAATTACTATAGTACTTCGACCACGTCGCATGAATTTACATTTTAAGGTAGTACATTTTGCAGGAAAATGTTTGAAAGAGCAAATTCAGATAAGTAATTTCAAATAATTTTAATGTGCATCCGAACAAAAAATTAAAAAAAATTACAATAGCCAGAGTATGACTTGGTGGGAATAGATTCCACGACCTTCGCTTTTATTTGTAGAACGGTCATGTTAAACGATGTCTTAACCAACCGAGTTACTTACGTATTTTATACTACTTGACGATATGCGTTTTTAGTTTTGTGGGTGTAGGGGACACCCTGGGATGTAACTTAAAAAAAGCGATGTACGTTTGGTGGGAATGGGGTTTAATTTATGTTTACAAAATTTCAAGCATGTCCGTTCAAAACTGGCGACGCTGGACGCTTTCAAAATTATAGTCACAACAACACCAACTACAACAACAAGAACATAAGTGAGAACCTAAGGCCCGCTTCACGCAGACCTAAAATGGATGATAATGCAAGAACTTATCGAGATACGAGCACATGATTACTTTGAAGGATTGCAATTATTTATGAATTATTGAATGAATTGAACTTGAAAATTATTCGGAAAGCTCGGGAGAACCCTTGCGGACACGTACAGTGGTACAGTTGAACCTCTCGTAAGCGGACACCCTCTCGTCTTGGAAAAGTGTCCGCTTACGGGGTGTCCGCTTACGAGGATTTCGGCCGAAAGAGGGCCAAACCTTGTAAACTTACGTAACGTGCTTGTATCGCACATTTCACGGCTTTCTCAACACAAATGGCCTCTCAAATTTCAAGACACCGCATTATATTATATCGTTTATCATTTTTAGGTTCGATAATATGATTCTCAGCCATTACAGTATAAGTACAATTTTGTACAAAAATTTGAATTCGTTGTACAGAATTTTTCCGCGATGTCCGCTTATAGGACGCTTATTAACGTACAAAGCATTTACATTTTAACACAAAAACTGCCCGCTTACTGGAGGTGTTCTCTTACGAGAGGTATAGTACGGTACCAAATACAAGTTGATTAGATAGAAAGAACAAACGGGTCTTTAAATTAGTGACGGGAGGTGTCCGCTTACGAGATGTGTCCGCAAAGGGAGGTTCAACTGTAGCTCTGAACCCGTGGCGGTAATTTTGGCAATTTTATAGATCACGTGCTTTATATTTAACTCTGAACTTGTACGACTCGTGAATGAAATCAACCTGGTTTTATATAATACATTTTATATTAATTGTTTGTTTACGTGTCCTTCTCTGAGGAAATGTTTACGACGTATGACTTCAACGGTTTTGTCTTTCTAATTAGAAATGTAATAACAACTTTTGTAATGAATAAAGTTCATACCGTAGCTAGGACAACGTACCGTCACAATGCGTAACCGTCTCGTAGCCCACGCTATGTCTGCACGTTTAGTTCATAGAATAATACCCAATAAATTATTAATGCTGTACAGTATTTTGGCCAAGAGCTAGGCCTAGCCTATTAGATTTTGATTTTTTTTCCTGTAAAATAGGGTGGTGAGTTTTTTAAATGTGAAAATCAGCGTTAGGCCTACTTAATTTATGGACAGCCCCAAACCGAAGACATCCCATTCTTGGATTTTATCAGAATCAAAACAGCGATTAGCTAAAATTCCAAGGCTCTATGAAATTATGATTTTTAACTCTAACATCTAGAAGCATCCGTTTTTATAATGTTGGTAATAGTGAGATTTTGCAACTTTACGAAATACGAAAACGAAAACGGATACGTCATAAATTATTGTAACTTTTGACTTGTAGGCCTACACCTTGAATATCTGCCATAGTTGATTTGCGACGATCATCAATTATTCATAAGTAAAATTGGATACATTTTTGAAAACATTTAGAAAATTATTTTTAAAAATTGGAAGTGTGACGTATCTGTTTTTGTTATCATATTTCGTGAAGTTGCGAAACCTCCCTAATATATCTAATTTAACGAGTGACAGAAAACTGGAAAATTGAGGGCGCTCCACTGTTGTAAAACACGTTTTGTAGCCCCGATTGAATTTGCTTCTCAGGTGGCAAGTCTGATTCATTGCTGGGTAACTTATTAGAACCTTTAAAAGTTTACATTCGGAACATTTGTAGGTTCGCCAATCGGGTTTTAGGACTATTTTAGGTTCGCAAACAAGTCTTTAGAACCTGTTTAGGTTCGTCAGATCTGGCCAAGTCGAGAACCCCTAAAATTAAAAAAAACTCCTTTTCCTGAGAGTTCTGTATATAGGACCACAACGAACCCATTTTGAACCCTTATATTTTTAGAGAGTTCAAAAGCAAATAGTAAACTATACACCATTCAAAAACAAATTGAGGGCGTTTTTCATGAAGTGAATGAAGCAAATATGTTATTGTTTATGTACCGTATTCTATGTTATAAACAACAATACAATAATGAATGTAAGCTCAGGCTGTTTTATTTTTGTTTTTTCACCTGACAGAATTTCACTTCATTTGCAATTGGTTTTGTATATATTAAATATTATACAATTGCTAATTAAAAATAAATAGTCGAGTCGTATAGACGAAACGGCAGAAAAACTCAGTCATTATTTTATTTATTATTCTAATTTCTTTGTGCTTGGATGTTAATTTAAAACATACGTGATCAAGGTGAAACTCATCTGTAACTTATGTAATAAGATTTTGTTTAAAGGGGAACTCGGGGATTAAATTTATATGGATAAACATATGTGGCAAGACATGGCAAAACCACCAAGTTGTCGAAAACCATATCAAAAATCTTATTAAAAATTACCTGTTGTAATGTAAATTTGGCTGATCTTTCCATTTATCTAAGTTATATCTTTAATGAGATTTTGGTTTTTAAGCACAACCCTTTTAAAATGTCTAATTTTCCTATTCTTTAACACTGTATAATTTGAGTAGTAGAGTCACTTTTGATTTCGGACTCACTTTGCAACATGTATTTCGGCATTATATCATAATATTCATGTGACAATTTGTCAGTTAGGTCGCAATTACTTGTTCTATAGATTTATTCATAAAAATGTTTATCCCGGAGTTACCTTTTACTGATGCAACCAGGCAATTCGACATAAGTTGCCTTGAAAAAAAAAATGCATTGAAAATTAAAACAAATATTTTAAATATATAGTTCTATTATTAGGGTTGCATTTTAATTATGCTTAATAATGGTCATTAGTGTTAAACTGTAACGGGATATGTAGACATATTATTGTTGATAATAGATTTTGGTTATATAGTGGATATCACCTTCATTAATTATTTCGACCAATTGGACTGTTGATTGTTTCTTAAACGCCAATTAGTCTGCATACTTTATTAATTATTATCTTAATCGAAAAATATCAGCATATTAATTAATACAGACCTGTCAAGTTTGGTTGTTATTAATCATAAATGCCATTTACCCTACCGATAAAAAGGATTATAAAAAAAAGAATTATTTGCGTTTGTACGGTAAAGCGTGGTTCAATAAAACAAACATCGGTACGATGACTGTTTAATGGAATTGTAATCATGGAAAATAAATCATTCTGCTAAGTACTAATCCAATGGGAATAGAAACTTTATCATTAAAATGAAACAGCCGAACAGAGGCATGACATTTTGTGCTAAGCAGAGAACTATAGTCGAACTGCAGCAACTATGGGCACGTGATCGCGCGTATGTGTACGTTTTACGCGTGATTAAGCGATGTGCAACAGCCAGCCAATAAATATGATTACATTGTCAAACGCATAAAAATGAATAATTTATTGTTTTTCAAATAGTAGGCCCCTATGCCTATGAAACTTGCTAAATCCCTTTCAGTAAAATGGATGGGGTGGAGGGAGGGGGGGGGGTTGCACTTTCTCTGGTTCGAGTAGGAGTGGCTCCCGTGTTGATTTTAACAAGCAAAGAACACAAACAAAAACACCGTTATTTTCACCATTTTGCGCGTTTTGGTACCCTGTTTATATTATATATGGCCCATATTTATGTCTATTTTGTATTTAAAGCGTCAATTCCAACCCCGCGCTTCCAATATAAGTGGGGGAGGGCGGGGGAAACAACGCTTGGCGATAACAGGGGTGGGGATGCCGGTTGCGCCCTCTTAAATCCGCGCATGCATTTAATGTACGTATTCACTAGACTACCACTCTTGATTGAAACTGCAGGTTCGCAATTGTTACGCCTTTCCCCGCACCTCATAATGCGTTGTATCGCATTTGAATCTAAATTTGCGACTCCCCATTAATCATTCGGTGAATATTCCCAGGAAATCGGAGAAAAACCCGTGGCTAGAATAATTATTAGCAATTAAAGTTCCTCTTTGGATTGTAGGATATCGTATTGATGGCCATAGGCAGTATCTACCGAATGTAAAGGGATGTTCAATGGATATGCCACTTTTACCTAGGCCTAGATAAACCAGCTTTATAATACTAGTCTTTTTAGTACATTTATATAAACAATAAAAGTATATTATACTTTTATTAGTTTTTTTTAATTTTTTACCAATAGTTACCTCAGTCGGTAGAGCCTAAGATTTTAAATATGGTTCATATTCCTTAAGGGCTATAACAATATTGTTTTAATTGGCGCCCTCATACTTGATTTTTTTTTCGCTCACCTCGTGAACGAAGATGCATTATTTACTCAACTAAGTAATTAATTAATCAGACGGATATTTCTAAAGCTCATCATCGGAGCATGACAAAGGACAAGATTTGAAATGGTTGTAAACACTCATACTATAACAGTACTAGTTTTACGTGAAATAAATCAATAGATTAGTAATCGATAGCAAGTATGATTAGAAGAATTAGCTGTAGCTCCAATACTCATGGGAATTTGGCACGGTGGAATTAGTTGGCAGTAACTAAATCATCATCAGCTGCCTCGTTTACTGACTCTAAAAAGATCTGAACTAAAATTCAAACCAATTGGACTGGAGTTAAACCTCCCTGTGCGGACACCTAATAAAGCGGACACTAATTCAAAGCGGCAACCTCCCTTAAGCAGCCGCGGACACTTACGTCTTCAAATTAGATTTTTTTGTTTTTATGTTAGGCTAATTTACATCCCATGAGCGGACATCCCGGAAAATTTGTGATTTTTTCTGTACAACCCATACAAATTTCTGTACAAAATCCATATTGTAATGGCGGAAAATCATATTACAATTTTTAATAAAGTATAATAGTACAGTAAAGTTTCTACAAATTTGATAGGCCATTTGTCTTAAGAAGGCCGCCAAATGTGGGACACTCAACGTATAGGCCTACATGATTTTAGAAACGCTTGGCCATCTATCGGCCGAAATTATGGTAAGCGGACAGCTCTCGTAAGAGGACACTTTGCCCAGACCCAAGTGTGTTCGCTTACTATATAACCTGAAAGCATAGCATATTAAACGCAGTGGAAGGCTGACCACAAAATGGAATGATAGACAGACCGACTGACTGACAAGGTAAGCAATGGGATGACTGAACACATAGAAACAGTCTGAAACTTTTAAACCATTTCGACTACTAGAATCAGGGGTGGACGCAGACGTTTGGAAAAGAGGAGGGGCCGGTAGAGAGTCAAATTTTGGGAGTCCGCGGGCATAGAAAATGTTGGTCTTTAGGTGTTTGAAAATGGCCTCACAGAGGCGTGTTAAGGGATCAATTTTTGCCTTATGCTGAATGTTTATTGTTTTATAGACAATGTTAATAATTGTTGATATTTTATTTTTCAAAAGGGGGCAGGAGTCGGTCCGCCCACTTTAATCCTCCCCTGGAAACTAAGGCCGTCTTTCCGCAGGAAAAAAATCGATAAATTATCGCGATATAATTTATCCGATAAAATTGCTGCAGAAACGGCTGTTTAAGCTATTTTAACGGGAAAAATGCCCGATATTTATCCTATTCTATTCCGATAATTATCCGATATGGCCCTGTCACATCTCACATTGTTTTTTGCGACGATTTCACTGCTATGACCCAGGAAACGAAACATCACAATATTTCACAGGAAATTGGCAAGATAACAAGAAACAATGCATTATGGTCTACACTGAGTTTGCGAACTTCCATTTTTTAAATTGATTTGTTCGGATAATATTTTATCGGATAATTTGAAATTCCTGCGGAAACACGACCTAATATAAGATGATCTGCTCATGTAAGAAAACTTGGGGACAAATTGAGAGAGACAAGACTGAAATGGTATGGCCATGTGTGTAGAAGG
>JAOTQE010099489.1:0-14013 GCA_025631205.1 Nesometra sesokonis
CCCCCGTCGTGGACCATGCCCCCCCCCCTCCTCCGTCGGGCAAATCCTGGCGCCACCACTACTGACCAATCGATTGTCCAGTTAACCAATAGGATAATCAGCTGATATAACCAAGAATATTGCTGCTAAATGTCAAACCATCTGGACCATTGCAACGTGATAGCATCATTAATCGTCATTCATTCATTCATTAATTCATTCATTAATTCATTAATTCTTTTAATTCTGATATCATATCCAATACAACATAACAAAACATCATATTATAAATATACACCCCATACTTGAATTGCTACAGACAGAATTGACACCATTTCTGGTACATGCCGGAGTTAGGAAGTACATTATTAATTGTTAAAATTAAAACATTGTGCTATCAGAAATTCTACACATAAAGCTGTGTGACGAACTGTTCCAATATTTAATAAAATGAGGGGATAGGCCTACAATTGTCTACAAGCATCATGCTTGCATTGTTATTTCTAGGTTGTTTCTAGGTTTTGTTCCTTATTTACTCCCAAAAGTCAACAGTACATATTCACACAGTATGTCCTGAACAGATGACATTCAACCTCAACGGAACATTTAGAAAAAGATCTGTATAACGTGTTAACTCTCATAAAACGTTCTATGTTTCTTCAGCATCATCTTCAAGAGAATTACGAATCACATCACCCTAAGTATAATAATGAAAACACTAAACGAAACAATCTGATAGTGTGACAGAGACCGACGGCCCAAATAACAATGTACTGACCGAAATTCATAATCAAGGAATAATTAAAATCTAAACCTATTGGAGTATTTCAACTTAATTAAAATATATATCATAGTAATAAACAAAATGCGGACCGACCGACCAACTGCCGAACAAGTGGATACAAATAAACAGTTTTTTAACCGTACCACGAAACCTGGAAATACAGACGTGTTGTTGAAGCTGTTAGAGTTATAAATAAAGTTACATAGGTTTCAAAAAATTCGTCTGTTGAACTAATGTATTTGTCTTCAAGAGTACTGAAAGTGATATTGATAATAACAAATTGTAAACCTATCTATATATTTTAACAACACCTAGATTTTTATTTTTTTAAAAATTAATATTAAATAAATAACTCTATCAAGAGTAAGGTCATGAGTAATTCATAAAAACCGTATTAATTCCTATTTAAATACTTAGAAGACAAAACAATTACAACTTCGATGGACAAATATTTATGTTTGGCGCCCTCTAAAAAGTTTAAAAGCAAAACAAAACCACGTTTTTGCCTCTCACACCACATCAGCTGATTTTGGCGACAAAATGACAACAGAACGAAGGTTACAAACCCCACAATAGTTATGACGAACGAAAGCAGTTTGTGACGAATATTTATATATACTCACTATCATGACAAGTTTCCTGTTTCAGGCTTATAAGTGTGTTTGAAGTTCACTTTGTAACTTCTGTAGATTTAAAATAGTAACAGAGCTAGGCTAGGCATTTTCCACACTCTTCAACCTTGGCCAGTTACAGTCTTTCATATAGTGAGCTGTCAGTGTTGCTAGTCTAGGCTTGTAATATTTAATTTGGATTTACTTGGAGAAGAAAAGAACGGTTGTTGCTAGTTAAGAATTTATAAATGTAGTCCTAGGGCTGCTAGAGATAATCTATCATAGTCGAGGAAGGATCAAGTGCTCATGTTTTGAAAATTGAAGAAATCATTTCAACACCAACATTTTTGAGGTATTTCAAATTTGCTAGCTTTGACTCGATTAGGCCCCCTATTGGTTAGGCCACTTTTTTAACAAGGAGGAGTAGGAGTAGTAGGAAGTTCTTCACAAACTCCTCTGCCCTTAAGGTGTACACTCACTGCGTCGTGTGACGGTCGTACAACGGTTGCACAACTAAACTGTCACCCCATGTGTGTGTGGTTGCCAGACACGATGACAGTCTTCTACTTGTCGGCTGACTGTTTACCGATTAAACAGGGAAATCACCAAAAAAAAATGTCAGCCGACAAGTAGAAGATTGTCATCGTGTCAGGAGAGACGGTTTAATTGTGCAACCTTCGTATGGCCGTTGCACGAACGCAGTGAGCGCCCGACTTTACATTGATTAAATTTACATTAATGATGCAAATGATGAAGTGGAAATTGATTTATTTTTAGGCCCCATAAAAAAAATGATTAGTTTATCACCCCCGCATCACAATTGGGAAAATCCTGAATTTTTTTTTTTTACTCATTTTACCATTCAAACGATTGTTTTTTTCTGTTGTATTCACTTGATTTTTTTGACATAAATTAATGATGGATTCTTGAGCTCACAACGATGTACACAACCAGGAATAGGCCTATACGGATTCATTGCAGGCTGGCGCTCTGGTATCTGCGTATTTGCGCGAGTATAAAATAATGATGGACGTGACATGAGATCATTACAACATTGGTGGGTCGGTAAAAAAAAATCTCCCACCCTCATCAGTTTTTATGTTTTGGTATGGTGATAAACTAATAATTATTTTTATGGGGCCTTACCTGCCTGATTTAGTAATATTTAGATGTCTTTACCATAATTTTTTTTTGTAGTTGAGCGGGTTGCTATGGCTACTCATGCCAGTCATGGTGAGCGGATCATTGGTGAATCCGAGGTGTTTGAGGGAGTTACAATGAGACATAATGGAGACAAGTTTTCACATGATGAGCAAGAGCGAAGGAGATTGATAGAAAGAGATGAAAAAAGAGTAAGCAAGTAACAATCAATTTTTAGTTTAACATAGAGTGTTGAAATATAAATTAATTATGCAATGTATTTTGTGTTAGTATTTTTAGAGTTGCCAAGCTGTTTATTAGCTAGGGATGAGAAAATTCCAACAGTCAAAGGAGCGAGGCTGGTGCGGATTGAGAGATTGTTAATAGACTGAATGAGCAAGGGGTTGAGTACGGGATGGGGAAAATCCTCCTACCATACACAATTTTAAAAAAATGATACCTCTAGATGCTCATACATAGCATCTTGATATAAACAAAACTGTTTTGTAATATCAACTAAACAGTAGTAATTTTACAAAATGATGCTCCATACAAACTTCCCTTTGAGCTTCACCATTCAAAGAATTGATCTACTTCGCTAGTGGTCTGTGTCAATACAAAAAGAAAAAATAACGGAAGGTGCGATTGAAGAAGCAAAGATTGTAGTCTTTGAGAATAATAGAAGAAACAAGAAGATAAGGAGAACTTTAGATACTGTATGTGATTTTCTACATTGAGATAAGTACTATAATAAACTTCAGGCTCGCTGTTTTTGTTTCATGTTATATTTTAATTTTACTATGAGAAAAGGATTTTTGGGCGTGTGAGCATGACAATAGGTGCCTTGATTTTCATAGTGTACATTTCAGACTTTTTAGGAACTGAACTGTAAACACCTTTAGGTCATCTGTTCGTCTTTTGGCTTGAAATGTAAGTTTATTAGCGTACCATACGGCCTTTTGGAAAAGACATTAAACCGTTGGCCCTGTGTGTAACATGGCTTATTTGCATGTTAAAGAATAGAGTATGCTCTTCGGAAAAGAGTAGGGGGATTATCTCCTGGCATGGTGTACTACCTAGTCACCACCAGAAGGCCCCATTAGAAACAAGCCTTGTAGGTACCTGTTACTGTATTTTCAATAACTCAACCCTTTTTTTATTTCCTATAGTTAACTTTGGAATAATTCTTAAATTAAAATTTTAAAAAAACATCTTTCCCCCTTGCGCTGCATTTTAATTATATAATTTTAGTTTATACATGTATTCATTCTTTTTTTGATTATTTTAGTTTTTTTTTATTGTTTCAGTATCTAATTTTGCCTTTCGAGTTCCTGTGTACTACTTAAGAAAAAATGGTATTTTAAATTTTTAGTTCGACTATAGTTAATGTTTAAAAAATGTGCTTATTAGTAGATTAAGTTTGTCTTATAACAAATTAATTGGTGCTTTACTAATATTGATCATTTTTAATTATAATTTATAAACTTTTTGTTGTAGTATTCTCGTTTTAATACAATAATAATAGAATTAGTGTCCTACTGCCTTCTTACAAAATATTTATAATACGCCCTGGATTTTTAACATACTATTCCATCTTGTAGGTAATATCTCGGTATGAATAGCCGTTTAAAAATTCCATCCAAATCTTGGGATTATATTGGGGTCTAATAGTCGCTGGGAAATTAGAATTTAGTATTTACTGCAGAAATCAGTTACAGCTGAAATATAATTACTAAAAAAAATATATAAAGATTGTAAACTTGGGTCTATTTAGTCACTAAAAACATATGTAACTAGATTACTACAGAAACAGCGGTAGATTTAATAACAATGGATTACTGCAGTAACTGCAGTAGAATAATTCTGACATGGCCCCTAAGGAAATCCACACAAAGTCAAAGTAATGTAATAAATGTGAGGTGTCGTGACAAAACGAGTCATGCTGTACAGCAGGTCATTTTGAGATATTCACAAAAATATGTAGAAAGCCATAATTTCACAAAAATGAGATTTCTTTTGTTTTGTTAAGTTTAATAATTCAATTTTATGATTACGTACATTCTTACTGTTTGTTTATTTACAATAAACATGTTTTTGAACATTTTGTCAAGTCTGATTTCCAAAATCAATGGCAAAAAATCAGGAAGTCAAAAGTTGTTTATCCTTTCTAGTTGATTTTCTCCAAAGTGTGTTTTCATACACCTATGTTTTAAAATCATTTTCCCCTGGTTATACTGAAGCTATCAACCTCATTTAAAAAAGAAACGAATTTAAAGCTTATAATCTCTGTCCAAATACAACAATAACTCAATTTTGGTTTTCTGTATAACACGACTCATTTTGTGGTGACACCTCACAAATACCCAAATAAAAGGTTACTGTATCAATCTCAAACTACCTAAAATATATTAAAATGTGAGTACCATAAACTTATTAAAACAAAATTTCTCAAAAATTTAACTCTAAACCTATTTTGTAAATTTTTCTTAATTTGATTTTAACAATGATGCAACTCAATTTATTGTGACACCTTGCTTATTATTTCATTTCGATAGATTGTGTACTTGGGCGGCTGTCATTTTGCGATTTAACGATTCACAGTGGAATTATTCTAGATAACTAGTGTGTACAAACGGTATCACAGCTGGTGTGGTGGAGGAACTGTTTATTGGTGAATCACGTTATTTGGCACTGGTTTACGTTAACATGCGTTTATTGGATGCCGGAAGTGCATTCTTCCTTTACTAATCGTCTTCAGGAAATTCTTTAATAAGCAAAAGAAGCGCATCAGCTATTCTAAAAAAATATGAATGTTGGAAATTTGGTTTTGCTTTCGCAATAGTGACAAGTCGAAAGGAATGTAGGCCGAATGTTAATAAACTGTCAATTTGAAGGCTCTGGTATGTTGTAAGCCTTTGGTATGAATGTTACACATTTCAGAGTCATTTAGCTTCCAATGGTTTTCTATTTAATGACATTTTGTTTTAATTTGTTAAAATGTTTAAAATGACAAAAACAGTTTTCCATATTTTTATCAAGGTGTCAAATATTATTTTCATACTTGTTTTTTGAATGATTTCTAAATCAATTTAAATTCATTTTATGTTTTTTAAATGTTTCTTTATAGTATTTTTTTTCAATTTTAACCTATCTTAGCAATGGATTTTTAACATTTTATAAACATTTTATATTCATTACTAGTACTGGTTTTAATTTTGACATTTGCATCAGCACTTTGTTGTAAATATAGTCTGTCCAATACATAGTGGAACCAAATCTAAGAATGTGTTTTATATGTTTTACAGTTCTTTTTAACTTTATAACATTGTACTCTTAAGTCTTTTATTCACTGTATTTTAATATTCGTTGCATTTACATGTTGTCAAAGAGGAAACAAATTTCCAGTTTTATATTGGACAATAAAAGTTTTCTTATCTTACATTTTTAAATAAATGCAAGACTTTAATTGATTTTAAGGTCTGTTTCTATCATATGCTATTTTTGCAAGTGCTATAGTCTAATTCATAGAAAGGTATTTTATTAATTTGTTGGTTGGTTGTTCAGTCAGCCAGTTGGTGTGTATTTCTGTTGGTCCCTTTTCTTTTCAATTCCATGTTATTATTTCCATTATGTTGTATTTTATGTTTAAACTTAGCTTTCTATGTTAACAGGGGCGGATCCAAGATCTGCCGAAGCGTGGGGGCACACTTTTCCAGGTCGGGGTGGGCGTGGTTGCCCATTTGGTTTTGATAAGCAAAAAAAAAAAGTTATTTCCAAAATTTTGCATGTTCCGGTGCCCTGTTTTTGCTCAAATTCATGTCTATTTATGGTTTTGGGGGTCAATTTCCGACCCGGTGCTTCTAATATAAGGGGGCCGCAACTAAGTTTTGCCGATAATAGGGGTGCACGCCAGTTGCGCACCCACCCCCTCCCCAAATCCGCGCCTGGTTAATATTTTCTTTCAATATTGTACTACTGTCTGCTCATACTAGTAGGAGTGTCTCTCATAGAAATAGAAATAATTTGCTTTCTTACAATCTGCCAGAATAGTTGTGAGTTTGATTGAGTGGTAGGTGTGAATGCTTGTTTTTTTCTGAAAATGAATAATGTTTAAAATGCTATTAATTCAAATTCTATAGTCTAATAGGTTTGAAATAGAAGGCTGTTTCCTACCCCTTAATTGACCATTTGATCTCTCTTTAAATCTGTGTCCAGACTATCAGATTTTCTTTGACAAAAAACTTTTATAAACCCATATATGGTAAGGATGTGTCCATATATGGTGATGATGTGATGTCATCATGACCATATATAGGCATATCAAAGTTTTTTTTAAAGAAAATTTGATAGATTAGACTGAGACAGAGTTTTAGTTTCTTAGTTGGAGTTTTGATCTTGGTTGTATAGACAAAAACAAATGATTTCATAAAAAAAAGAGTAAGCTCCACAAATTTGTCTAATTTTTTAATATACATTCTGTATAATGAAGGCAAGCTTTAAATCGGTTATGACGCTAGCATAAATATGTTATTTGCTAACTGTCTTATCTCTTACTATGATTAGACTAAGTCATACGTCAGTGTGATATGCATCTTGGTACATAATCCCATCTAGATTAAGATGAGACACAAAGGGTATATTGCCTAATCCATCATGATATTGTGTGTGCGTGTTAAATATTACGTGTACATTCCCATATAGAGAGTTTGATAAATTTTTTACCCTACATTTTCAAAGAAATGTAGAATATTATATTGACCACCTAATGGCGTATCACATTAAATGTGTATAATGGATAGGAATGTACTGTATAGCTATGCATGGAGTAATACTATTTGATTACTCCGTGAGCTATGCAATCACATAGTACATCAAGAAAATGTGAACATTTTACATTTTAATTAATATGTGACATTTATATAGCGCTTATTGCCAAGGCCTCTAAGCACTTCACAATTATTACCCCCAAGTTATTGGAACAAACACCTATGAAATACAATCCATTCCATAATGTTGCAGCCGTAATCAGCACATATGGCATTTGTACCTCCCAGGTACCCACTTATGCTCCTGGGTGGAGAGAGGCAACGTGGATAAAGTGTCTTGCCTATGAACACAAACAGTCGACCAGAGTGAGCCTCGAACCACCGACCTTGTGATTGGAAATCCGAAACGCCACCGCTGCGCCAACTGCTTCCACAGTTAATGGAAATTGACCCGTGAAAGGAATTGCAAGGATACAAATAAATTTGTACCAACAAGTGAAATGCATAACATGTGAAGAAAGTTAAACCGTGAAGTTGTATAATTAGATGTCATGAATAAAAATGAATGAATGGATGAATGAATGAGTGTTAGATTGAGTGTTACGTTAACATGTAAGAGTTGTTTGTTGAGGGATGGATTCTTTGTATGTGTAGGGCTTCTCTGATTTTATGTTATGTACGTAACTGTGTAACCCTCGTTACAAAGCTCTTTACATGCAGGGGTTTTGTTAGACTTTCTCCAAGTTGCTTCTATATGGTCGTTTTTCGTAATATATGTAGCGCCGCCAACAGCGACCACAATAAGTCATCATAGAAGCGACTTGTCAAATGGGGTTGAAGCAAGAAAGAAATGACGTATTTTGTCCCACCGTATTTGGCATGTGGGCGGATCACAAAATGTTTATTAAAATTCTACTCGTAGATTCGACCAATCAAACTTTTCTCGTTTTGATTGAATGAATCTAAGCGTCCAAGAAAACAATCTAATAGCGTAAAATGGCCGAGATAAGTGCAAGACCTAAGGATACACTTAAAAAGGCATTTTCGCGTGTAGTTTTGTCCCCTCATAAACTAAGTTGTGTATGCATTGTTTGCAGAGAGGCAACAGTGAAGACACGTAGGGTTTTACTTTTTTAAAACGAAAATCGATCGGTAGAAGTATTCGCCAGACTTAAGTTGATACTAAATTCTGACCAACTTGAATCATTGAGACCTCATGAAAATCTTTCTTGTTGTCGCCACTGTAATAGCAAGTTGAAATCGATAAATGGAATTAAAAAACAACTACGAGAGTTAACAAAATGTACTTTACAACGATTTAATAGGCTTGTGGAAGTAACTAAGAGAAGTGTTGTTCTCGAAGACCTGAGTTGTATGTCTCCGTCTCTCCCCCTCCTTCTGAAACCATTATTGGCATAATTAATGTGCAACATGTATATGTTCACGTGATTTTTGAATTCAATCAAGTGTGACGATTTACTCCCGTTATTCGGGCGTGATTCGTCACGCATGAACTGTTTGGACAGGCCTTACGACTAAGCTAAAATAACTGAGTATGGGACGTCAATAGCGCCTTAAACGGAATCAAACACATAAAAGTGAATAAAACCCGACCGTAAGGCCTGTGAGACAGGCTAGGCTTTTGTTAATGTGTTTTAAAATGTGAGTTTTATAAGACTGTATACCTGTTTATACTATGACAATAACTATCAACGATAAATTGATTTAAAAAAATGAGTTGTTACATTTTATATTACAAAGATTCAGATCAGTATACCTGGGTAACCCTCTACCCCCTTTGAAAAAAAATAACTCTGTTAACATGGTAGAAATGGTGGTGACAAGGTAGATATACTGTAGGTAGTTAACAGGGTTAACACTATAAAAACTACCATACACCAGCCTTGCTACCTACCTTTAACATCCCATTATAACCAAGGCCCATAAATCTCTAGTCTCAATGGACCTCCCAAGGGAGCCTATCAAGGATGGGGTCAACAATGCCCTACAATAGGAAAATACAGCAATTAATAGACCTTTAGACTTATTAGAACTGACACCATGACAAATCAGTTACATATTGAGCTTGAGGTATCAATAACATCAACAAATATACTACCTAGTTACTAGGTAGTTCTCTGTGGTTCTATGTAGATCTTCCTAGAAGTTTAACATAGTAGACCCACCTTGTTTGAGAGTGTTATTTTTTCAAATTGTCATCTCGAAAGATGTAGCCTACTGGGTTTGTTTATAGTACACACGAGCCATTTGTGCACACTGGGCCTATAGGTATGTTTTATAGTACCTATGCGAGAAGACTTGTTCCACCACCTGATCCATGGTGTGAGTGGGTCTCAAACCCATGCTGTTGTTTGTGCTTCGGTTCACGGTTTCCCAGCCTTAACCACTCGGCCATACAAATCGCTCATTTTTTGGTATAAATATAATACATTTATTTTAACATACTGTCTTTAATTCCTAACCGATAGACCAAACTTCAATTTGTATTCTTGGGCTTCACTTTCATCTGAATTTACTTAAAGCCTTAATCCCTGCATTTATGCACATTTATTTATTTTCTTTATATTCATAACTGGGGATAGGTGAACGACACAATGTGTATTGTTTTGGCTTCAGATCAAAAGGGGCGGATTTAGGGGGTGGGGGAGAGCTGAGTCCAAAATCCACCATAAAAACAAAAATATAGACATTTGCTAAAACAAGGTATCAGAGCACCAAAATGAGGAATTTTTTTTTTGCTTGTCAAAATAAACCGGCAACCATGCCCACCCAGACCTGGGAAAGGGCGCTCCCCCTTTCAACGGATCCTGGATGCCCCTGGTTGTAAAGTGACCCTGTGAATAATATCCATCATGGCATGTTTTAACCTTGGATAACAGTAGGCTATGATCCATTGTTTAACTGTGTCCAGACTTTCAAATTTTCTTTAACAAAAATTTCATAACACCATATATGGTAAGGGCAGGTCCATATATGGCCATGGTGTGATGTCAGCATGACCATATATAGGAATATCAAGGAAAATGGTATGATGTCATGGGAGCATTGGTTAATTTTAATTTTTAACATTTTCATGCATAAAACAACTTCATTAGTAAAATATACTTTTCTCACAGGTACTATACATAAACAGGAAAGTACAAAACAAAACAATACAATAATATAAAATAACAATATGAAGAAATATAAGTACTTAAAATTAAAATTAAAATTTCTCCATTTGACTTCAAACCTTTTTGATTATCTCATCTCAATATGAACTTGCCTATTATGCAACTCATTTTGTGGTAAGGGCAGATAGAAAAAAAAAATTAGCTTATCACTCATTTTTTTATGGGGAGGGAGGGAGGCCTTTTTTAATCCAGTAACCACAAAATATGAGGAGGAAGGAGGGATTTTTGTTAAAGCCGGTAATCAGAGTAAAACAAAAGAAAGACTATTGAAATAAAAAATTGCAGTGTTTATTTCAACAATAGTACACACATTGAACATTTAAACAAGTATGCGGTATTAATAAAGCACTGTAGATCCTCTTTATACTGGGTCACCTTTAACTTAAAAATGTAAAAAAAAAAATTCTCATTTTTCCGCATAAAATTTTTTTTTCTATCTGCCCTAATACCTCACATTTTAGGTAAACATACGTTGTCACTAAAGCTCTCTGCAGTTGGCACAGTCAAATAAAGTTATGGAATATTGTGATACAGTTGAGCCTCCCTGTGCGGACACCTCGTAAGCGGACACCTCCCATAAAGGACACTAATTCAAAGACCTGTTTGTTCTTCCTATCTAATCAGTGCATTCGGTACCTCTCTTAAGGCGGACACCTCCCATAAGCGGACGCGGACACTTTTTGTCTTAAACTTTAGATTTTTTTGTATGCTAATTTACCTCCCATAAGCGGACATCATGGAAAATGTTGTGATTTTTCTGTAATGGCTGATAATCAGATTACTGAACCAATCTTAAAAATGATAAACAATATTTAATAAATTATATAATCCAGTCACTAGAAATTTGAGAGGCCATTTATGCTGAGAAGGCCGTGAAATGCGAGACATTAGGACGTAAACATAATTTTACAACTTTGTCCCTCTATCGGCCGAAATTCTCGTAAGAGGACATCTCCCGTAAGCGAACACATTTCCCGGACCCGAGGTTCAAGCAGCAGCATTATTTAACAGTTGTCTTGTAAAAGGTATTATTTTAAGATTTCTTTATCACGTGAGGTATCAAATGACATGGTTTGCCTTGCAGTTCATACCAGGGATTGATTAAACTTGCGAAAATGCACTTTTAATAAGGCCGGTCAAAATTGTCATTTTTATATTAAGTCCAAGGAACACATTTTGATTCAATTTATGGCGGAAATAATTAATCTGCGGAGCCTCAAGTGAGAGATCATTGTATTGTGGCTGTAGTACTTTTGTAATAATTTGAATAATTCTATAAAAAAAAAACACTGTTTCTGATGATGGCATAACTGTTGAAAGATAAAATTAAAACAAGATGGAGTAAATCTCATTTCTTGTAGTAAATTTTTAGACCTTGTTATGCTGGGCAGATCCAGACATGAGAGGAAGGGAATGGCCCAGAATTTGTTGTCATTTTTCAGTTGACAATAAATCTTTAAAATATTGCATTTTGTCAGTTATATAAAACATTAGGCCTAGCAAAATGTCTTTGTTTTTTTGAAAATGTGAGTTAGCTAGAAATTTTCATTTTCTCTTACTTTTATCATTTTTTGGGATTGGCATTTTAGGGCTTACTCTGTGTATTTCTTATAATTTTCAGAATAGCTGTGAGAAATATACATTTCTCATGGAAATGTTGTATTTTTAGCTAAAAAAATGTGTAATGTCAAATAGAAAAAACCGACAATGATTTTCAAGATTTTTGGACAGTCGAGCTAGGTAACAAAGATATTTTTTTAGTCTTTATTATTATTGCACTTTTGCAAAAAGAAATTTGTTCATTGGAAATAATTATTTGTCAAACAGCATTAACATGTATCTTGCAGTTGTGATTTTTGTCTGTGGCTTTAGATTAAATCTCTTGTCCAGACATCTAATTTCCCTTGTTAAATACACCCTGACATTCAGAAATGATTTTGACTTTCCTGATTCTTATCATTTATCTATACTTAAATTTGTGTGAGTTGTTGATCTTTAGCTGTCGTGATGTTATACTCAATTTGCAATGTCATTTTTTTTACTATTCTGCTTTTGAATAATGGATTTTGTCTTCATGAAATTTTGTTAAGCATTATTGTGATTTCTGCACAGATAGCATCCTACTTTATTGGCATTTTACATTTTATGAAGTCGGTTGTCTCTTAAATTACATGCACATCCCCATTAGAAAATTTGGTCAATTTCATCTCAGCAGATAATTGATTACTGTAGTTTCCACTTGATAGCTTAGCTGTATAGTATATTCCTATCATTTATAAACATTTAATTGATAGGCCAATTCCACTCTAAATTTCATTGAAAAGATAGGGCAGGGTAAAATTGATCATATCCTCTAATGAGAATGTACATGTTATGTTCTTGTAGAGACTCAGATTCTCAACTTTGCTCCTTATGTCAGGATTTGTGACATTCTGTTATTTATTTCTAGTTTAATATAAGGTTAATGCTAGGTTACTTTAAAAAGAACAAGAGCGACCGCTCACCAGGTCCGCACTCCCACTGCGGTTCTGGGTTGTAAAAGTATTCTTTCATTATTACAGTAATTACCGCTAGTGGGATAGAGTTCTAAAGATATTTTTGTAGTTTTGACAAGGCAGTTTCGAAGAGAATAAATATTTAGATTGTTCACACGTACACACTATATTTTTTCTAAGGAATAAGAAAAAAAACTAAAACATTTCATTGTGTTGGCCGCAGTGGGAATCGAACTCATACCCTTCGCTTTATTAGAACGGTCGTGTTAAACGATTATATTCTTAACTGACCGTGCCATTAAGTAAGCAATAACTCCAGCTGTATTTTAGAGTTCTTACTGCTTACCGGTAAACGCGTTTTTGGTTTTTGTGGGTTTAGGGGACACCATGGGGTTTAACTTAAAAAAGGGCGATGAACGTTTGTTGGGAATGGGGTCTAATGTATGTGTACAAAATTTCAAGCATGTCCGTTCAAAACTGGCGACGCTGGACGCTTTTAAAGTTATGGTCGTAACAACACCAACAAGAACCCCAACAACAACAAAAAATGAGTGAGATGCTATTTTTTGCACTCTCTTTTGAATTATGGATTTAATCTAGGCCTACATAAACTTCTTGTCCGGATATCCCATTTTATATTTGGAAAAACATACACTGTCTTACTATTATGAAGGTTTTTGAAGTCATTTTGTTTTTATTGTCTCTTTTTCATAAGCAAATCGGTATTTTTGCATTAAGCTAATACAGGTAGACCACAGGATTTTGTAGCCGGGGGTGCATACTAGTCAATAAGCCCAAACATGGTTTGGACAAAGGTGTGAATATTTTGAAAATGGTGACCTCTGTTCCCAAAACTGCACTCCATTAAATTGACTAATACACTATTCAGACTAGACTCAAATTGTGATCGGCTCGTGTGCACTATAAAGAACCCAGTACATCTTTCGAGATGAGTAGGGGGTTACCACGGTGTACTGGTCCATACATCCCCTGCTGTGGACAGAAGAATGTAGCGCTCGTTTTTCGGGCAGCAGGACACGACGG
>JAOTQE010099500.1:0-14012 GCA_025631205.1 Nesometra sesokonis
TGGATTGTGTTCCATAGGTGTTTGTTCCAATGACTGGGGGTAATAATTGTGAAGCGCTTTGATCAGCACGGAAAAGGCGCTATATAAGCAACTATTATTTTATTATTATTATTTAATATGTATTCAGATTAACCTGTATATTTAAGATCCTTTAGGCCTAACAATGGGTAGTAGTAAATAAATGAGGAAATAATGAACAAACTTATAAAAGCCATAAGTTTTACAAACCCCCAGATCTACCTACTCCTTCTCGTCCCATACAGTATGTAAATTGAGGTTCCACTGTATATTTTATAATTCTGAGGGGGAGATTTATGGATATATTTCTATTTCTATTCTATTTCTGTTCTATTAGCTTTTTTATGGACTTACTTTTGAGAATACCAAGCAAAGAGGCCTATTGCATGTTGGGTTTATTTCTACTTTATTTCAGCATAGAGTAGGAAAACCTGCTTTGCCTTGGCCCTAATAAAAACTGGTAAAAATGCTTGAGAGATTTTAGGAGGAATAATTGGTCTTCCTGGAGCCTGCAAGATAGAGACCAGAAACCTTTCATGGAGACTAGAGAACTTTGGTAATGGATACAGCACTAACAAAACATATTTAGAAGATACATTCTACAATAATGTAACTTATTTAATAATAATTGCTCATATTTTAAACCTTATTTCTTTTGCAGACATTGATGAATGTATGACCTTTGGCAAAGGTAACTGCACATATGGCTCTGTATGTATCAATTCAGCAGGCAGTTACAGCTGTGAATGTCAGGTTGGATATGAGGGTAGTGGTACTGAATGTGTTGATGTCAATGAATGTGATGACTCAAGTCTTAATAACTGCCATGAACATGCTGCTTGCTATAATTATGAAAGTGGTCACACATGCAGCTGTCAGTATGGATACACTGGTAATGGGTACATGTGTGAAGGTAAGTTGTTACTGGTTATAGTATTTTACTTATTCTATCATTTTTTATAGTTGACACAACTACTGTATAGGAGCAGTTGGAGCATAGTTTGTGACTCAGACTCCCAATCATTGTTAAGTTAAGAAATTGAAGCGCATGCTGGTCTGTGTTTATATACTTCTGCAACAAAGTTTGTTCTTGCTTTGCGCAACTGAGAAATATGTGGGTAACTACATATGTGCTTTTCTGCACCATGGAATGGATGGTGTTCTATTTTAAATTTAACAGGGCACTCAGTGTCAGTGTAAGAATTTTAAAGTTTCTCCTTTTAACCAAAAATATACAAAATTCTTTGTTTATTTTTACTTTTATATTTTGTTTACATTTTATTAAATAAGGAATTGACCTCAATAAACAGCATGTCCATAAAAAAGGTAAACATCAGTATATTGAACGAAATTAGCATAAAATGATATGTATATAGTTTGCTTCACTTGTTGATTTTCTTTTTTGTATTGTAGATGTAAATGAATGTGAATTAGATCGTGTTCTTTGTCCCCCAACATCAACATGTATCAACACAGCAGGAGGTTACCAGTGCCAATGTTATCCTGGTTATCATCTCTCAGAAAATGGACTTGCTTGTGAACGTAAGATTTTGTAGTTTTTGTAGATTTTTTTATATTTTCTGTATACATTCCTTTTATAATTATGTTTCTCAGTGAGTTGTAGTAAACAATGAATGACTTTATAATGTAAACATTATTTGACTTGTTTTTTTTTTACTAAGAAAGTTGAAATTGTTTACACTAGTTGATTATGGAAAACGTTTACAGTATTAATAATAATAATTAATAATTTATATAGCGCCAATTCATTAAACCGTAAAAAAAAATAAATTCAAAGACGCTTCACATATTAGATGTTAAATAGGTGGGTTTTGAGATTGGTTTTAAAAACATTTCCATCGATAACATTGTGCTAATGTTGTATTCACAGCTGATCAAGGTTGTTTGATTGAAGGTGGATGTGGTGACAATGCTGTGTGTGTTCGTAATCCTGTTGGTATCTTTAGATGTCAATGTAATCAAGGATATATTGGGGATGGTGAAACATGTCAAAGTATGTACTATCTTAACCAATTCTGTTATAATCACAAAGGTTAATTTTAGGATACATCCACAGACCCATTTATAAAAAAAGTCCTAGCAAAAACTTTCATGCGGTATTATGGTGTCAATGCTACAGTATATATTTACTTTAGTCACACAATCACCTTCAATAAAATGCAAAGAAAAAAAATATCAATGTTATAAACCCTCAGTTTTTCTATCAGAACTTTGCTGCCTATTTAATCAGTTGAAAAAAAGCAATTGGTATACAAGTTACCCAATTTTGTTTAATCTAAGTCATCTTAAACTAAACATTAATCGTTGATAAATATTGTTTTGTTTCATAAACTGATATACCAATTCCTAATATAGTTGTACACCTAAGCTGCATATAGATGTTTTTAGCTTTGCTGTGTAAAATAAGGATTACATGATTTAAACATTTTAAAAATTAAAAATTTATATTGCAATCAAGCATCAAATATAATATTAGGGAGGTTTTTCGCAACTTCATGAAATAAGAACACAAAAACGAATACATCATAAATTCTTGTAACATTTGAATTGAAAACCTCAAATATCATTCACAGTTGGTTAGTAATTTATGACGATCATCAACAATTCGTAGGTAGAAAATTTGATATATTTTTTAACACATTTGGCAACTTTTGTAAATAGTTTGACGTATAGGTTTTCGTTATCGTATTTTTTAATTTGCAAAACCTCAATATTATTATAGTTAAAGTCATTTGTACACACTTTTTATATGAAATATCTGATACAAACTTCAGATTTCATAATTATGTTTTTGTTTTATTATAAGACCGGAATGAATGTGATGATCCATATGGTAACGACTGTGCTGAAAATGCTGATTGCGAGGATGAAGATGGATCCTACACATGTACTTGTAAGGAAGGTTTCGAAGGTGATGGGTATAACATTTGTCAGGGTACGTATTCAATCATTTAAATTGATAGTACTGATGCAATCATAAATCTGAGGTTGTATTTATGTTCTGTAGTTGGTGGAAGATGGTGGTTCAGCTGGTGGTAACAAAATTTCAGTTTTTGTAAAATTACTCTTGCTCATTTTCAGTAGTTTGTTTGAAAGGCTTGGCACGAATAAGGTAACTTTGGCCTTCTCCTAGGAGATTTTGAGCGTACATGTTCTTCTCCTGTTCTTCATCTCTGATGATAGTAGAATAATCCCAATTAATATTGCCAATGTTGAAGTTGTCTGTACTAAATAATACAATATCTTTAAATTGTCTAAATATAGATCATGATGAGTGTGCAGTTTCTGAAGACCTATTTCCATGTGAGGATAATAAGAGATGCGTAAATACACCTGGATCATATGAATGTGTTTGTAAAACTGGTTACATCGCCATCAATGACACATGTCAAGGTATGTAATTATGTATTGTTGTTTTCTGTTAAATTCATGAATATAAAAAGTTTTATTCAGTTTAAGACATTAGAATAATTTACTTATGGCCAGCGGATATCCGAGCAATATTACAGAGCAAATGGTCATTCCTGGTACTTGGCCTGTGTGCATGCCAAAAAGACAACTGAATGTCTGCTGATTTCTTCACCAATCTGATTGTTCAAAGGTCTTGCATATGCAAAGGAGGATTGAAGTTTTCTCAATAGTTGTAGATAACTGTGAAGGTGAGGAAACTGTCATGCTCGGCAACATCGCTATGGTGTGCAGCAGGCTCTGATGACCCGATTTTTTGCTTTTTGGTAATTCCATTTAGCATAAAACAAAACAATTAGACAATGAAACTAAAGTATCCTAGTCCTAACCATAAGAGAGAATAGGCAATGAACTAAAATTAATCCACACTAGTAAGTCTTAGGATATCTTGATCTATTTTTTTCTATTTAAAAATTATATAAAATATTTACATTGTAAAACTTGTAAACATCATATTATAATGAAGAGGAGTAAGGTTTGAAGTACACTATGCAGTAGAGTAGAAAAGATTAGTTAATTTGTTGGTTATTGTTCTCATCATTGATTCAGCATGTTAATGGATTATGAATTACAGTTGAACCTCTCATAAGTGGACATTGTGAGATCCAGGAAAATGTTCACTTGCAGGTGGCCTCTTGTGAGAATTTCATACAATAGAGATCTAACCTTTGCAACATCATACATATATCTGACATTTCAAGGTATTTTCAATGCAAGTAGCCTCTCATATCAAATCAAATTGTATTTATTAGATCAAAAAAATTACAAATTACAATATTCAATATAAATAAATGAAAGTTGCTAGAATCCACATTATATAGTTTATTAAATAATATCTTTTTTTTGTAAAGATCAGTTGGTTCAGTTCAGATTTTTAGCCATTACAGTACAGATTACAGATTTTGTACAGCAATTTGTATTCGTTTTACAAAGAATCACAAATTTTATAAGGGTGGCTGCTTATGGGGGTGGGGGTGTAAATTAACATACAAAAAATCTAAATTTTAAATCAAAAAGTGTCCAGGCCACACTTATGAGTGGTACCAAATCCACTATTTAGATAAAAATAACAGGCTTTTAAATGAGTTGCTGTTACAGGAGGGGTCCGCTTATGAGAAGTGTCTGCACAGGGAGGTTCAACTGTACATAAAAAGGGCTTTGTTACAGTTTATATGTGGTTTTGATTAACTTTTATCAAATTTAAATTATTTTGTGACTAGAAATGGATGAGTGTTCAAGTGAAGATAATAACTGTCATGAATTAGCAACCTGTGAAAATCTTGATGGAAGTTATGTATGTCGATGTAAACCAGGTTCATATGGGTCTGGTATTCATTGCTATGGTAAGAAAATTTTTTACAACAGTACAGTATTAGTGAGTTGATGGGTATGGTTCAAATTGTTGCCCAAAATGATTCGATGACTTACTAATGCTATGGTGGCCTCAGCTGGAACCCAGCACAGACTTTCCAGTTAACACGATCAAGTTGCTAGTTCACCTGGTTTTCTTTACCTCTGGGTTTTTCTTACAATGTCAGTGTATGTTTTTGGTTGACCTCCTCATGATCCAATGCGTCGGTTTTTGATTCTCAGAGTAGACCACTCGCAACCAGCTCAAGGTGAGGGTGACAGTTGCTCATCAATCTGCACCCTCCTGGCAGAAACATTATCCCTAATTCTAGGCATTTTCCTGTAGAACATGCTGTTAGGTACCAATTGTCTCCAGTTGACATTAAGTTAACTTGGTGTAGCAACCATTAAGGACTGGTTGTCATCCAGGACTTACACCCATACAAGACTACTAATTCCACAGTTGCTGTAAAGAACTTCTATGTTTCGAGATGAAGTCTAGGATATGTATGGGGCTATAATTTGAAATAAAAAAGCCAGTCCGTATTTGTTTTATATGCATGCTATTTTACTGTGAAAAAAGCATATATATATAATGTTTTGTGCATGATTAATATTAATTACAAATTATATTTTTTAGACATCAATGAATGTATTGTACCAGGTGCTTCAAATTGCGGTGAACACATGCGATGTATTAATTTACCACTGAGCTTTACATGCGAGTGTAGAGCTGGTTTCCAAGACCTTGGAAATGGATGTGAAAGTAAGGCAAAATCTAATGAAATGTATACATGTTTATACAATTTATAATTACATTTATTGACCTACACCATTGACATCAGGGCACTAAACCCATTGAGTGGTTCATCCTATCAAATGAAAAAAATGTTATAAACTTTAGCTATAAATGATAGGAAATCAAAATACTGCAAAAACTGAAACATTTACGAACAGTCCAGGATTATATACCTTTTATACATAACCACCCCCCATCCCCTACTAATAATGTACTGTACGTATATAAAAAAAAACATTTGTTTTGACATAAACAAAACATTTATGTAGAAAAAGAAAATCAGATTGTTTCTCGAACATGTTTTGATTGATCATTTACAAAATTTTTCAGTTTAAGTGTTCATGATATATTTATTTAAGCTGTTGATTTTTACAAAGAATAAAGTGTAGTTTATTTATATTATCAAATTGTTAAAATACCTCAATAGTAACAACAAGATTTTGAATTTCATCTTTACTAATATTTTAAAATGGATGATAAATAAAAACAAAAACCAACTATAACTTCCTCTTCATTTAAGTTACAAAATTTACATATACAATTGCATATTATATCAATACCTGAGCAAATGGTTATTACTTAAGTTTGAAACATTTCTGAACCAAATTAATATTAATATTTTGTATTACTTGCTATAGACATCGATGATTGTGCTGATCCTTCAACCAATGAGTGCTCTCCAAATGCAGATTGCGTTGACCATGGCAGATATTACACATGTACTTGTAGAGATGGCTTTGTAGGAAACGGCTACCAATGTTACCGTATGTTTTATTATTTATTAAGTTAATCTTTTAAATGGACTAATATTATTGTTTATGCAGGTGCAATTAAAATCTGTGTCCCAATGTTATGCTTATTTTGAAAATCCAAATAGTATGCGATCCTTTATGTACAGTATAAACCAAAAAGTGACCGTTCACCAGGCCCACTTTTTCACTGCAGTTTTGGGGTTTTAAAGACGTCTTCCATTAATTACTCTACCACTAGTGGGATACGTCGCATTAATATTATAAGATATTTTTGTAGTTTTTATTAAGTAGTTTGGAAGAGAAACTTAGTTAAAACAATTTTAAATTTTTAGAATGTTCATACACACTAAACTTTTTTTAAAATTGGAAAAGTATGAGCAGATCTTAAAATTGAAAAAAAAACCTATATCAGGCCTATGTCTTGCATAAGGAGAATCAAACCCCCGACCTCTGTTGTGTTAAACAATGTCTTAACCAACTGCGCCATTAAAACGCGTGATACCTCCAGTTATATTTTAGAGTTCTTGGCTGTTCCTCAATGAAACACGTTTTTTGTTTTGTTGGTCTAGGGAACACCTGGGTTATATCTTTAAAATATGGTGATGCACATTTGTTGGAAATGCTTTATAATTCGTGTGTATAAAATTTCATGCATGTCCACTCAAAACTGACGATGCTGGATGCTTTTAAATTGTCACAACAGCAGCACCCCCAACAAAAACAAGGACATGAGTGAGGTTTTGGATCAACCTGTCGATTTCATTTAGGGTCATATCAGACATGTTTAAATTATAAATATTAATTAATTTTGGCTCTGATTGGTATGCAGGGGTGGTTTTAAGGGGAGGGTAGGCATCCGTTGGGGCCACCTATTATCGTCAAAACATAATTCCCCCTAATAACAGTAACTCTTTCTCTAAAATCGACACCAAAGATAAAATAAACAATAGAATCCCTTTTGTAAGGCAAGGCACAACATTGAAAGGGTACCAAAGTATGAAAACTTTTTTTTCGATGGATCTGCTCCTGGTATGTATACTGTACAGGACCACAATGGCTTTTCTATGTCTTAATAATGGTTTTCCCACTGAATGTTAAATTTCATAGCTGTTTGCTGTTAATTCAATCAATTTAGATTGGTTCATTCAATAGGAATAATACATATACATTTATGATGTTTACAATATCCTATTTACACTGAAAGAAAATATTAGTCGAATGTATTCCATTATTTCAGGTAACACTGATGTCGACAATGGTGGTATGTTACACGTTTAAGCCAAATTCTTTTTTTCCCTTTCATTCCTTTTAGTAGTAACAGTTTATATTATTTAAATTTTTATATGTTTGTAATTTGTTAACCTTTACCTCTTTACAATATTAGTTTTGTACCCTTAAAAAATAAAATTAACTATTTAAGAGGGAAATAAAGCAATTGCGCTGTCGTTCCAAGAAAATTGTCTCATTCACAAATAAGCACACATTTCAATAAAACGGTTCAGTTGCATTTTGTTTGACCTCACCCACTTCAGTCCCACATTGGTTTGGGCTGAGGTTGAAAGAAAATGTTGTTAATTGTAAATTCATAATCTTCAATGAAAAGTTTTTTTTAACACTTGTTGTTAATGCATTATGCTAAATAAAGTGTGAGAAGAGACAGAACCATCATAGTACCACATCCACCTCAGCCCTAACATGGTTGGTGTCCCATAACCTGGAGGCAGTTTAGGCTGAGGTGAAAGAAAATGTTCAAATGTTCCACTTTTCTCACTGCAGCCATGGGGGAGGTGCAGTGCCCCTAGGTCTAAGAGTCAGAACCTGTGGGTACCCTGTATGATAATACTTTTACTTCCAGTTTGGAAAATGCAACATTGAATACAATAAACAGTAGTGCAAAAGTTACTGTACTGTAATGTATGTAGAAATGTAGAACTGAAACACAATTACAAGGAAACTGAGAGAAATTAATCTGGGGTTACAAATATTCTTGTTACTAAACCATAATTTGGGAGATAAGTATGATATTTGGGAGACTGGGATATTAGGTTAAAACTTTGGAGACTTCTAGAATGTGCTAGGATTGAAAGTGGGTTGAGAGGAGGGTCATTCACATCTAACAATTGCCCTTGGTGCCCTTTGTGAATATTATACAAAAGCTATTATTAATAAAATGCACTTGTTTAAAACAAAAACTGAACCACAGTAACCACATAGTTTTATTGATGCTAAAGTTGAAGTCTTTTTTGCACAAAATGTACAAAGTATTGTCAGTAGGAGTATTGAATAAACTTTTACTTTACTTTCTGTACCCTCCCCTTCCATTTTTCTTTATATTTTTTTTATTCTTATGATTACATGTATTTCATATTTTGAGTGTACATTCGATTTTTAATTTCCTTTTTGTACCAAATAACATTAAAATCTTCTTTAAATGGTACCTATTAACTAAACAACGGATAATATATAGTATCTGGGACAGGTCTCTTAAAAGCCCTAAATACATGTGTCATTAATTTAATTGTAAATTCCTGTACCCTTTCACCTTCATATTTTTTTTTGGGATCCACAACTGGGTCAGTAGAAGTATTAAACTTTTACTTTAGTTTTTGCACCCTTCCCCTTGCATTTTTTTTTTTACTTTAAAAACCTGTATATATTTTTTATTCTTATGATTGCATGTATTTCAATATTTTGAGTGTGCATTCAATTTTAAATTTCGTTTTAGTACCAAACAACCTTAAAATCTTCTTTAAATGGTACATATAAACTAATATAAAATAATAAACATGGTTAGCTACCTGCATACCTCTTTAGATTTATTCTCAAGCATAAAAACAAGGTAAAAGTTGTTGAATTCTTTTAGGCTAGGCTTAGACGATTCCCTCAATATTTCTCCATTCCTAAGCTAGTAGGTTATAGATCGTATCCATGTCGATATTACCCAGGCTAATCTCCATAATAAGCCCTGTTTTTGCATGGAACAGTCACACACACACACATAGCTTGCCATTGGTTAATAGATTTAGACTGTTCACAAAAGCAAAAAAACAGGCCTAAAGATTCATTCACTTACTTTTTTAGGATCCACTAAAAAAATAAATTCTGTTATTATTTTGCATTTTTTTATGTTTGGAAATATATGATATAAATATGGCAGATAAGTATTGTCTGTATAAAATAAAGTGAAATTTAGAATGCTTTAATCTTTTTTGACCTTGGAAGGAAAGTGCCTTTAAGCATCATAATGATTTATGATAGTTACTAATTTATTGATTGATATTGATAATGATTTATAATAGGTACTAATTTATTGATTGAAATTGATAATGATTTATAATAGGTTCTAATTTATTGATTGATATTGATAATGATTTATAATAGGCACTAATTTATTGATTGATATTGATAATGATTTATAATAGGTACTAATTTATTGATTGATATTGATAATGATTTATAATAGGCACTAATTTATTGATTGATATTGATAATGATTTATAATAGGTACTAATTTATTGATTGATATTGATAATGATTTATAATATGTACTAATTTATTGATTGATATTGATTTGTATTTGTATAGGTATTGATCCATGTGAAGGAACCTGTAATGAGAATGCTGAATGTGTAGAATCTGAAGATGGTGGTGTTAATTGTGTTTGTCATCCTGGATTCTCAGGAAATGGAAATGAATGTGAAAGTAAGTTCAATTTTCACAAACTATGCAATAAAAATATCTAATAATAACAGTTAATAAGTTTACGTATTAACTTTTATTTAACTAAGTTACTAATTGTCCTAACAAGATTTTGCTTAATCGATTTTCAATTAAACTTAATGGACTTGACATTGAAAGAGTTGATTTTTATAAATACCTTGATCTTACATTTGACTACAATTTAAATTTGGAACAATGCATTGATATGATATTTTTAATCCTAATCTCCCAGCTTGATGTTATTTCCTTGTGTACTTGTAAATGCTCTTGTTATTCCATGATTTTGTTATTGTTATTCTGTTTAGCATTCTCACAATATTCACTTCAAATCCTTCTAAACTGACTAGAATTATTTGTTTACTGGCATTAATACCCCAGTTAATCAGTTAATATCATCTCATAAATTTGAAAAAAACTCAAAAACAAATGGAATGTAGACTTATTAATTATGCTGTTTAATATTTAGAAGATATATTCTCCCGATGACTAAGTATGAATTTAAAAGTCTGTTTATATAAATACACATAAGCCTAGTCAGTCATCCAATAATCTAGTTATTTTGGCTTAGAAAAAAATGTTTTGTAAAAAAAAACCAAAAAGAGTTTTTTTTTAGAAGAGCTCATCTAAACTCTGGACTAGCTTTTCAGTAGATAAAAACATAATTTTAAACAACAATGAATACAAATATATTTTTAGAGTAATCTTTAAATTTGTTCTGTTTTCCATAGTATTTAATGATATACTTTATTGCTGTTATGCATAAAAAAATATATTGGAATTAATATTCAATGAATGATAAATGAAATTTGTAACTTATAGTTTGTTTCTTGATTATGTGTAATGTGTCCAATTAATTTCAAGAATTGTTAAACCAAAACAAAAAGAAGTGGTGACATAATTGTCTAACTTTTGTTTTAGGCAGAAATATTAATAATGTTGGAGAGATGATACAAATTTTCTGTCAAAATATTATAGTCGTTTTATAAAATGGTATTTCATAGATAAATGAACAAATGAATAAATAAATGAATCAATGAACAAATAAATAAATGAGTCAATGAACAAATCAACAAATGAAACAATGGAAAAATATGTACCTGTTATTTCAATAATGTTTATTTCCATTTTATAGTTCAAAATGAATGCACTGAAAATTTGGATGATTGTGCAGAAACAGCAAACTGTATTGACACAGCACGTGGATTTAGATGTGAATGTCCAAACGGTCATGAGGGTGATGGAACTGTTTGTGAAGGTAAACTAATCTGTTAATGTGTGTGGTGTAGGCAATATTAGAAATATAGTGCCTGTAATTAGTCTATTCAAAAATTGCCTTTAGCTCCCCAGTGACTGAAGGCAATTTATTAATTTACAAAAGGCTCGCCTGAAAAAGGAAGCCGAGTTTTCAAGAGTAGGGTAAATATGAGTTAAATTATGACACTATGTGTGACGGTATACAAAATGTGTCTCACAATATATGAAAAGAACTTGTAACATCATTCATTATATGATTTATTGATACTTGTTTTAAATGAGATGGTGTACTGATTTATCATTTTAATTGCCAACATTAGCATTAAATATATATATATATATATATATTAAACACAACAATTTAATCCAGCTTTATTAGCTACAGATAAATGGCACATTTCTCATCAATGGAACAATAAAATATAGTCATATACATAATAAACAAAAGGGTGTTATCAAAACAAATTCTATTAATATTTTGATTTAAGTGTATAAATTGACAATGAATTGTAAATTGTTCATGCAGCTAATGAAGAAGCATACCTGTTGAACACTTTTGTTTGAAATAAAACTAAAAAAAATCATAATGGAAAATAATGATTATGACAATGTGACTGCTTCTGTTATTTACCAGATATTGATGAATGCGAAGCCGGTGATGCTGGTGCTATTGTTTGTAGTGCTGGTAGCTCTGGATGTGACAACAGTGTTGGTGGATATACTTGTGGCCCATGCATTGCAGGTTTCAGTGGGGATAGTTGTCTGGATGGTAAGAAACTTACTACCATATTATAACAATAGTATATTAGCCTCCCCAAGATCAAAGCTCTGGGGAAGCTGTTAGTTTTATTTTGTGTTTCCGGCGATGGTGACAGATGTGGTTGATTTGTTTGACAAATACTGTTACACGATAACTAAAATTCTATAAGTCCGATTGGTCTCAAGCTTTGCAGACTGCAACATTAAGACAAAATATGGACCCCATTGATTTTGGGCCTTCTCAGTTTATTATTTTATACATTGTTTCCACCATGGCAAAAATGTATTTAATTTTTATATGTTATGTGCTGTATGTATTAGATGAATATTGGAAATAAAAAAAAAACGGCAAAGCCCTGGCCAACTTTTTTTTTTTATAACTGAGATTATGGATAGTGTATGAGTTATTACAGTTACAATACTTATGTTTCTGGGCAACTAATAGAATGTTTTAAAATTAAAAGTGGTTTTAATCATGGAATTTCATTTTACTCAAAGTGTAACAACTCTGATAATAATTTACACAGTGGGGGAGGGGGGACTATGCTTTTACAGAATAGCATAAAGTGGGTATTTCTATTCTATTTCTGTATAAAAATCGAGTTTAAAATTCAGTTGTCAGGATTTACCTATTTGGCTAGTAATGGAAGCTTAAACCATGAATTAATAATAAATTTAACTAGAATTAGTAAGGTATGTCAGGGCCATAGCCAGAGTTGAAAAACAGACGAGGTGAAGTCTGGGGGGTCACATAGGATTCCACGGACTGGAACCCTCTGTTGTTGGTCAAAGGGTGAGTCTCCCATTTGAAAGCCAAATGTTGAAAATTTCAGACGAGGCGACTGCCTCGTCTGCCTCATGCTGGCTACGGCACTGTATGTATGCACTATGAAGCAGTACATTTAGCACAGAAGTAAATATATTTCTAGCCATTGTAAACACAAAAATATTTTCTTTTATTACAGAAAATTTATTGGCTGTGTTCAGTAACTACATTATTTTAGGTTACATTAGAGAACTTACTACAGAATGCTTGATTTCAATTGTGCTTATTAAACTGCCAGCAGTACCTTACCTAAATATTTTGCGTATGAAAGACAGATTTTGGGTTACTTGATATTAAAATTCTGCCAAAATTTGCTACAGTTACTATAATATCATTTTGTTTTGTTTTTAAATGTGAACATTATCTTTTTAGATGTGGATGAATGTAGTGGTGAAGTTCAGATTTGCTTTGGTGATTGCTACAATATAGTTGGAGGTGTCGTCTGTTATTGCCCGAGGGGCTACAGTGGAGATGGAAAGATCAATGGTACAAGTTGCACTGGTAAGCATAATTGAATACCATACTTGCAGAGCAATTTTTAGACCTATGCACCTTCAGATTTATATTTGAAATGTGGATATATTAAAGCTTTAAAATATTTGGTAACAATAACCATAAATAAATGCGGATTTGACTTCATGTTTGCATGATATTAAAATGTGTTTCCATTATTAACGTGGTTGGCTAAGAAAGTCATACTTCCAGAGGATATTTAACAAATGGATGCTCCTCAAAAGATAGTTTTTACTCTTGTACAGGCAAACGCACAACAATTTCAATGATTTAGAGATTGTATGTGTTAGATTAATGAAAGAATCATAAATGTGGCAGAATTAAGCATACTGTGTTTACAATAAATAATCGCATGGTGATGGTAAAGTACATTAAAAGTTGGGCATTTTATCATATTTTGCATGCATTATGTTCAGTATTATTATTATTATTATAGAGTTCTTATTTGGCGCTCCCCAAAGATCAGAGCGCCTCACAAATAGCTTTAGAAACTTAAAAATTAATTAAAAAGAAAAGTTTTTAAACGACGTTT
>JAOTQE010099511.1:0-14011 GCA_025631205.1 Nesometra sesokonis
TATCATTACGAATTTTAGTTGCCATTATTTCTACCATGATAATAAATAAAAGTGCAGACAAAGGGCACCCTTGTCTAATTCCACGTTGCATTTTGAATGTTTCGGACACCCATCCGTTATTAGTGACACAACATTCAGTATTTCTGTACAGGGTTTGTACCCAACTGATAAAAGAAGTACCAAAGTTATACTTATGAAGAGATGCAATCATGAATTTTCTACTAACGCTGTCAAAAGCCTTTTGAAAGTCTAATGAAATGAGTGCAGCTTCTGTATTTACTTTATCTGTGTATTGCAAAAGATCTTCAATTAAGCGAATATTTTCTCCACCAAATCTCTCCTTTATATATCCTTTTTGATCAGAATTTACTATTGATTTTATTACATTATGAACTCTATTAGCTAGCACAAAGGCTACTATCTTATAGTCTACATTTAACAATGTTATTGGTCTATAGTTGTTTAAACTTTCTTTGTCTCCATTTTTAAAAATTAAATTAAGTACACCAAGTCTTTGAGAATCCGATAACATATTTTGATTATTATGGGAATAGTTTATTGCGTTACAAAATATTGTGTTGATATCATTCCAAAAGTAACGATAAAACTCTAGTGTAAGCCCATCACTTCCCGGTGATTTCCCTAAATTCATACAGTTTATAGCTTTTTGGCATTCCTCTATGGTGATGTTTCCTTCACATGATATTTTTTCAGCTTCAGATAACACTGTTGTGTCCACTGAATTTAGATATTCCTGAATTTGCATTTCACTTGCTTCATTAATTTTATATAAATTTGAATATGCCTTATTCCTATAACTATCTGGTCAAAAACCTCATGGGCTCATATGGAGCATCCTCCGAAATTCTTGTGGGCCCATCAAAATTTACAGATACAAAATAACTAATTCCTCTAATTGTAAAAAAATATGTTTATAGACATAGCTACAGGCTTTAAAAATAAACTGAATTCCAAACAAAAACCCTATTTTCTGCACATTTTAAAGGCACAGAAATACATGTTCTACACCCCTCCTATCCCTTCCTGGTTATTTCAAACTTTTTTTTGTATTATACAACGAGCAGCCTCAACCATTTTCATTTTACTTTTCTTTTTTTGTTTCTAAAAAAAAAGAGCACAGATTTTAGAGAAAAACGCCTCTTCTTCTTTCAAAATAAAAAGTACGCTGAATAATTATGTACACAAGGCTTTAAAAAAAAATTGACATAGTCTAGGTAAACTTCCATGGTGTCAATATACTTGTTTCCAAACCTAACTGCCCTTTCCCCTAAAAGAACATAGGTTCCTTCGTTTACACACTTGTGGGATTGAATAAGGATAGCATATAGTCCCCCTCTCCATGCTCTAACCCAGCAGATCTTCTCTGCTGTCTTGTATCCTCATTTTTCCTTTTTCTCAGCTAATTTCCGACTTGCATAAACTCCTAGGGAAGCGCAGCTACCAAGACGAGCAACTCAACCTGTACGTTGAGAGACGTTGAATGTCGTTTGAGTGTCATAACCGTGGCGTGCTTTTTTCCCACCACAACGCGTTCGCGACACGTTCGCGACAAGCACCGTGTCGTGTACTAATCGTATCGTGAACGTGTCGTGAACGCATCGGGAATGCTATCGCGGTAGGTGGGTGCGGCCCTTAATGCGTGAAAACCTTTAGGTATGCACGAGATGTCCAAAATAGGCCCCGATGTAGGAGACTTATGCTTTACTGTATGGGTAAGATTTGGCATAACATCATAATTATTGTGGGCCAATGTATAACCACTTAAATCTGTTAGTGACTTGATTGCTTCTCACAAACTACAAAAAATATCCACATGGGCATGTACACTTTTTAGGGATACCAGTTGTGTTGTCTTTGAGGAGTGGCATTCAAGTGACTCAGTTGGGTTTGCTGATGAAAAATCACTGATGTAAAATCACCGAGTGTGCTGAACCATGACTCACTGGTCCATGGTTCGATTCAACACCACGCCACTCTACGTGTGTTTCGGCTAGAGGGTAGAAATACAAGTTACTAGCGCATCATCTTTCGGATTAGATGTTAAGCCGTTGGTCCCGGGTACAAGTGGCTTATGTTCACGTTAAAGAACGCAGTGCACTCTTCGAAAGAGTAGGATTGTCTCCCGGTGCATTGCCCAATCACCATCAGAAGGACCCCACTGGATCTAAGACAACTTCAGACTTTAGTGTGGGCTATCTTGGTGTTCTACAATACCGAATAAATCAAATCAAATCAAGTCCTATGTGAAAACCAGCTAATTTAGAATTTGTGAGCTATTCTGATATATGAAATTACCTATAAACACTGATAATGAGGAACTTGTTAAATGCTAAACCTTTAATGTAGATTCAAGAACTAAATTATAAGAATTCGCAATTAAAACCACAAAATTAAAACATGTTCACAGTTGATGGTTTCTCAATTTTCCTGACGTACATTAGCAGCATCAGTCAATGCACTATTCCTGATGCCTAATGCACGACTTGCTGGCATATTTTAATTTCCTATTTATATGCATACATCTCCTAGTTAATGAGCAATTACAGATACAGCTTTTAACGATTGTGATAACCACAATGTTTTAATTGGAAAACCGTGTACTTGTTACTAAAATAAGGCTTCACCTGGACTGCTGTGTAGTATTAAAGTATTTTTAATTATAAAATTTGTCAGATCAATTTTTATTTTTAAGATTCATTATCCAAACATACTGCTCAAAACAAGAAGTTCATCTAAAAATACATTAATGTCGATGACAGTTTGATGACCTTTTTTCTTGTATTCAGAATGTTTTTTTTAATAAATATGAGAGCTAGGCAATAATAATAAATGTAAAAACAAGTTCTTTTTGGTTTATTTATGAAGGATGTAGCTAAAGATCGAAAATGTGGCATGACCTCTATGTAACAACTTTTCCTAACTTTTAAACTTATAAACATTAAAACTACATAACTAAAACAAAATAAAACATTTAATAAATGATAGTAAGGATAGTGATAATTATGATAATAAGTTTATAATATTTTAATAGTCCCTTTTTTTTAGACGGATGGTGTTTACGTGCATGAACCAACAGATACTGTACCCATTCAACAATGTTGAATGGTTTTATGGAGTTTGAATAGGTTAATTATATATTATATATTTTGATGTATATCTATTAATTTCTATTAATAATAATACAAAATACTTCAAACAGTAATTTATAGCATTTAGTGCATGATTTGAATAGACACTTTACAGTATACAGACCTGTGGATTTCTATACCTGCATAGTAACTTGCCTTAATCTATATTCAAGTAACTCTGCTGTAGGACTGTTTATTGTTTACTTCCATCGTATAGGTATTAAAAGATGAACATTACTGTTTATAGAACCAACTTTTACACACAATTATTAATACCAATCATGATGATAACATTGTGAAGAGAGTGTGTGAGAATACACTGAATTAGCGACCTTGTTTACATCTGGTTTCGTGAGTAGAAATAAAAATAGATAATGGTGTAAAACTGTTTTGATGTTGTAACTCTGCTGTAGGTCTATTTGTTTACTTCCATCATATTAAAAAGTATCGGTATTAAAAGATGAACATTACTGTTTATAGAACCAACTTTTACACACAATTATTAATACCAATCATGATGATAACATTGTGAAGAGAGTGTGTGAGAATACACTGAATTAGCGACCTTGTTTACATCTGGTTTCGTGAGTAGAAATAAAAATAGATAATGGTGTAAAACTGTTTTGATGTTGTAACTCTGCTGTAGGTCTATTTGTTGACTTCCATCATATTAAAAGGTACCATTATTAAAAGATGAACATTAATGTTTAAAGAACCAAATCTTACACAATTATTAATACACCATGATGATAAAGAGAGTGTGAGAATTCTATTGAAAGCTGCTCTCCTGTAGGTCTGTTTATTGTCCACTTGCATCATGTAAGTATTAAAAGATGCCATCACATACCATCCAAGAGGATTAAACACAGACTTAATCTATTATCAGGTGCCTAATCCAGCCATGAATGGTATATCCCTAAAGTACATGAATTATCAGGCCTTTTATCCAACCACTCTGACAGTATTATCTGACTACAGCCTCTACACACACTTGCTGTAATTACCCATTGGTGGTGCTACAGGCTGAAGGTGAATTCACCTTTTGTGGGAATGCCTACTTCATGCTGTTATAAGCTATTCATGCAAAGAAATAATAACAAACGTGAAGTAAACAAAAAATAAATATCCGGGAAGGAATTATGAAATATTGTGTTGTTGAAAGGTCATAATTTGTCGTAGTGATGAATGAATTTCTATTATGTTATTACAATGTGTTAAAAAATCAGTGACATATCCGGGGAGGTGGGCTTGGTTGCTCGAGTACTCTCCCTCTAGAGGTAGAAAGCAATGAAATTAGTGTATGAATATGACGATTGGGCCTCACAAAAAGCATAAAATAGCTGGGCAAATAAGGTTTCTTTAGTTTCTTTATTTTGCTTTTCAAAATCTATCTGGTGAGCAGAGCTCCCATTCTCCAATTCCTGGATAGGCCTTTGAAAACTGTCAAGTACTGTTATAAAATGTTTTATAATTTCTACGAATTTAAAAATAAACTTGCTGTTTTCGGATATACTTAAAACTTGTTCATGTTTTTTTTTCAGGAAGTGTTACCCAGGAAATCTTTGGTTGTTGAGGAAGCCCCAGGGAAGATAATTACAGGAAGACCGTTAAAGATTGAAATAAACGTTGAGAAACAAGCACCACATTGAATGGTTGTTTGAACAGGAAACATCCACTATTCGTGGAGTTAGACGGCAAGATAGCAAACACGATTAGTGTTAAATTAGACTGGATCGTGGTTAAAAACCACAGCTGAATAATGGGGTCAAATTTTCTTTTGCGCCTCTTAAAGAGGAAGAGTTCATCAAAACCTCGCATTGATAATCACAGTCTATACACAAGCATACAGATGAGTAAAGTACTTGTTGAGGGCGTGTTAACTGTTCACGAACCATGGCGAAGGAATCAAAAGAAACCAAAAAGTGTATTTTTGAGTTTGTATACAAATGATTCAAGTCCGTTTATTGTATGGTATGCAGCTAAACATCGCAAAAAAGCACGGGGATACTTTAACATTCGTGGAGCAAAGATTGCACCAATTGGGGAGTACAGCTTCCAAATTATTTTTGAGAACTCGAGTCAGATTTACAAATTCCATTGTGTATGTTGGGATGATAGAGAAACTTGGTTGTATAAACTCAGAGAGCAGAGTCGTAAAGAAATATCAGTACGGTTATTCCGATCAAGTTCATCGGAAGAGGACATGGATGAACCATGCGTGAACAATGATCGACGACAGAGCGACCGACCCAGTTGGAAAAGCCACCGACGAGTTGTTAGTACAGGGTCACCGTTACCGCATTTTGAACAAAACCAAGTAGTGAACTTACAAAGAAGTAGGAGCCAGCCACATATTCAGAAACGGCGTATCGTGAAGCGACGACCAACTTTAAGTGAAAAGAAACAGACAGGACATTGCACAGTTGCTAACAAGGTCTCATGCCACCAATCATTCATACGATCACCGCAAGTTAAAGTGAGTCGAGGATGAAATATATTATTTATAAGAATGTTATTCTACGGTGCTTGAAAATGGTTCTTTTACATCTGGCTGTTGGCGTGATCCAACAGACCTGTGCGGAAAATGAACAGAACGTGCTTGCCTTCTATAGCTGTGTAAATGGTAGTGTAAAGGTTGTAAAGGAAGATGAAATGTATTCAACAATTTATCAAAATAGATTGCTCAAAACATCAATTAATTAATTTATTATGATTTATCATTATTTAATTGTTCTGATATCAATAAACTAGTAATTGTTATTTATATGTAAAGGTATTTTTTTAAAATACTTTAAATGTTCATATAAGCATCATTATGTCGACTTGAATAAATTAACATTAGCCATTATTTTTCCAGTGAAGTACAATATTAAAACAAAATTTATTGTCCCCATAAAAACAATGGACTAATCCTAATTTTCGACTTTAAAAATCACTTTGAACAAAAGTGCGTCAGGCTAGTGAGGTATGTGTGACACTTATAGCATACCAACACATTGGTTTGTGTAAATTTGACTGACTTCCAGTATTCAAAAGTTGACATTATAAAGGTAAATTAAATCAGCACTTTATCTTAACTAAATCAATGACGATGCTTATTTGGGTATTTACAGTATTTTTGGAGGACATATAATTGTCAAAGGAAGTTCCAATAATGATGCGATCATACAGTGGGAAACGCATCTACATTCCAGTTATCTTTTCCTAAATAAAATATTTAATAAATTTATAATGTTGATCATTTAACATTTACCAAATTACAAAATATTTAACATTTTCAAGGTAAACATGTTATGAATTGAACTGAAATGGTGCTTTTTAATTAAAACATTTAATTAAAACAGATCTAACCTAGAGGTTAGAATGTAATCCCTTTTTGTAAGTAATTGTGATTTAAACCAATGTGTACATGTGCAATCACATCATATCTGAAATGATATTCGGAGAATTTTTTCGGTTTGTGTACATGACTCTCGTTGATCCAGTGTTCATTTTTCGGATCGTACCATTCCGATTCAAAATAAAATTTGGGGTGGATTGTTATAAGCGGTCTGTAGACAGTCATAATGTTAAGACCATCTCTGTATGACATCACGCACAGTCTTTAATTATAGACCATTGCTGTATTGTGGTCTTAGCAGTTTGCGGTCTTAAATATTAAAGCCCGCTTGGAAGAGGCTTTAATGGTTTTAAATCAATTAATATTTAACAATATGACGTCAAAATTATTTGACCTTAAATTAGCTGTTTTAATAAATTGTTATAAATATTATAATGGTTTAAACATACACCATATCATGAAATTAAAACCTGTATAGCATTTTCCTAAAAAGACTGTGTTAAAGCTGGCTTTATTCTGTAAGTTAAGACTGGCAGTTAAGACTGTTTTATAGCATTGGTGTAACTGAGGTGACTTTGCCAAGACGGTCTGTGTGTTAAAGCCTGCTTTATTCTGTAAGTGAAGACCGCCAGTTAAGACTGTTTTATAGCAATGGTCTAAACTGAGGTGACTTTGCTAAGACCGTCTGTGTTAAGCCGGCTTTATTCTGTAAGTGAAGACTGCTCTAAAGCAATCCACCCCTGGTGTGATTCTACCTTTAAATAGTTCCGTCTACCTGTAGATGGGGTGTATTATTTTTGGAATTTTAGTCTAAAATTATTCATTTTAATTGGTCCAAAATGATTAGTGCCTTGTAAGAAATTACATTCCCACAAAATAGAATTGAAAAAACAAAAACTGATTTTGGAATTTCATAGAAAAATAAATGTTAATCAATTATTGGAATATTAATATTAAAATTATTTAGACAACCTGTTATTGATTAGTTGTTTCTGCAAAAATGTCAGTATTATACAAATTTTATTTTTAATATTTATGTGATTTTAATATTACACTTTTGGCTATTAGGGTTACAGTAAGTTAAAGTGTAATTTCCTATTAGAAATGGCATGTTCATATTTCTTTACAGATTTATGAAAAAAACATGTTTCCTGAAAATAGGATACCAGGCTCAATATGGTCACAAATTAATTTATTATATAATTAAACAATATTAAAATGCCTGACTTTTATATGTAGTAACACTATCTACCAGACTATATAGCATTATAAATTTACATAATGGAAGTTTTATCAAGCTACGGTATTTTTTATTTTACTTTCTGTAAAATGTTTTAAGTCTTTCATTTAACAAATTTTAAAATAATTATGAGATTTTATGTAAATGCCAAACTATATTTTGTGCAAGTTGGGAATTGTTTACCATTAAATGTGGTTATCTTATTTAAGTGGGTGAACATAGGGTGTCGCCTCCCCAATATCAATACTAAATTTTGTACAATCTTAATACCTGTAAACATACTTGATAAATACATGTTTACCCACTCAATATATTGCAGTGCCTGTTCACACACAATTCAGTTTTAATACCGTTCCACACTCAATTCAGTTTTAATGCCTGTTCACCCACTCAAGTCAGTTTTAATGCCTGTTCACACACTCAAGTCAGTTTTAATGCCTGTTCACACTCAATTCAGTCTTCCCACAGTTTCTATTACCAAATCTGCCTCAGTTAATCATATTAAATGTTACTGATATCAAATGTATAATTTAATATCATTTATCAGCGTGACACCCCATTCATATAGCCTCCCACATCTGTTTTTATCAAATTATCCATCATCTAAGTTTCAAAAATTAATGTTGATAGTTTTAACTCCACAGCAGTATCTGTACAATCCTTATTGTCTTAACAGAATCAATTTCTAAAAAAAAAAAAACTATTGATTCAAACATTGGCTAATACAGAGAATGCCACCACATGAAAACACGCTATTCAAGGGAAATTGTTCTCCCTGTGTAAATATTTTGAACTTGAGGATCTCTCTCAAGCTGTGAAGATAGTGATGCGTTGTGTTGTTTTATCAAGCTTCTTACGAATACTATCAGTGCTACTAATGGTTATTAGCGCATGAATCGGCCACACCGATCAATCACCTGGTGTGAGGTGCATTAACCCTGCTGGGCCTTGCCTTTGATATTTATTGACACCTTGCTTATGGGCATTCCAGCGGCCTAGATATCAGCATCATACAAAACACACCACACGAGGGCAGTGCTGCTGTTTGCACGCATGTTAATCCTCCCAAGAATCCTAATTTGCGTGGGATACCTGTTGTCTAGTAATTACACCAAAAATATTTTATCTTTACAGGTTAGCTATAATATACATAATTTCCAACTATATGTTTTATTTTTTTAACTGCTTTCCTTATATAAAATATATCTACTTCCATTTATGTTATTGTTTTGTAGTAAATGCTATATACCTCATATGTTTTAAGTATAACCTAAAATTATAAAGCGCACAAAATTGTTACCATACTGACGTATGTATTAGTCCCCTGAGAGGTAGATGGGCTAATACCAGGGTCATTAGGATATTGTGTTTGTTTTACCATAGTATGCATAATTATATTACGTATAGTGTAGCACACACTTACAGGAAATTGAGTACCCAACATAAGTTATTATAGTATATTATATATTATTAGTTGTAATACATGTAATTGTATGTAAACTTATATTATGTCAATGTTTGTAGAATTAGTATTTGTTATTGAATTCATTTAGTGTTGGATGGATGGATGAAGACGTCCATGATACAAGGGGAACATTGGTTTTTCAATGTTTAGTAATTTTATATCAGATGAGAAAGTGTAGTATATACTATTAAACTATATACAATTGCATTGGATTCAATATTTCAACATTAATTATGCCATCATCAGGACTAATGTTGTATATCATACTGTAGAGATAAACTGCCACTTCAATGGGAATTGAATGTCATACTGTACTGTCATCTCTCCAAAAATCGACTGTCCACTTTGTTGGGTTTTGGGTCCATTCGGTTTAGAGAGAGTAAAGTTTATCTGTTGACATTGTTTCATGATTTTGAGGCTTTAAAATGGTCTGGTTTAGCGTAGTTTTGGTTTTCCGGATGGTCGGTTTTGGAAGATCGGATCGTATTTTGTAAGTTAAATCTTACTTTCCAGTATGAGGCATAGGGTGTTAGTACTCTCTGTCCTAGGATGAAACCTGTGAAACGGTTAAGGAAAGGACCCTTTTATTAACCTTCAAGCTATGGCTTAACACTTGATTCCTATAGCATAATTGAATCCAGAACAGATAAGAACTTGTACTTGTTTTGCCCAGAACAATACGGGATTGGAATGATCTGTCCCTTGCCACTACATCAATGACATCCCTGGATAAATTTAAGGCTGCACTTTAAATCGCATCTGCACCCAATAACTGTGTCATGGAACACTGGTTCTGTTGCTTGTATCAGTGATGATGATGATGGCTGCATGAAGGGTGTGTTCAGACTCTCCATGTGGTAAGTCTTAAGCCACAATTGCACTGGACTTTTTTTTGGTAAAACTAACTGACACGCTGGCTAGTTTTCACATAATTAGTCCAGTGCGAACAGCACAGGAAGTTTACCTAACCATGGAGAAAAGGAAAAATGCCCATGCCGTGTGGTTAGTTTAACCGAGTCCCACCTGCCCAGGAAAACTGACCAGGTTAGTTTTACCAAGCAGGAAAGTCCAATGCAAATAGCGCGACTTGGGTAAACTTCCCAAGTCATATTACATAGTGGCCTTAATTGGTCAATTTGGTGCTCCTGTGAGTTGTGACAAATATTCCAAGTGCGAACAATGGTAAAAATTAACCATTTTAAATGTTACCAATTGTCTTGGTGAAATATCCCTTTTTTAAATCCAGTGCGATTGCGGCTTTAGGGTTTTGCATCATAACAAACAATGGTGTTGAGACTTGAGGGTTGCATAGCTAACGTAAGGCATCCACAGCATAATGATCCTGGGGTGTTCGGACACAGTTATCTACCACTAGCAATGCGAATTTTACATTTTTGCTGGCAATAAATTTTTCTTTGACTAGTCAAGTGAATTTGTAAAGTTAAACTGTAAACATTAGGTTTCTCTTAACACTGTTAATTGTTGGGATTATCCTTTTCATAGAGCAAGGAAAATGAAATACTATACTTAGTTTGAATATTTCCAATAGGAAATTAGTAAAGGATTTAAAATGGTTCTGTGCAACTTAGCGACCTGGTACTCCAATGTTCTTTGTACTGTGTTTGTCCTTTGTATCAACTTAAGTTTCTCTTAATACTTTCATAGAAACACATTCTCATTATCTGTTGACCAAAAGGAAGTATACCAGTAATATTAAGATAATTTCAAAATGCTTAAGCCATATTTGGCGATATAATAAAATAGTTTATCAAAATGTTAATGAATTTACAAAATGTTGCGAATGATTGTGATTTTCTGAGAAGAAGGGAATTTAATAATTATTTTCAGCCATCTTTTTATAGAAATTAAACCAATTAATTCAAAGTGTAAATTTGTTTGCGTTAGTATTTAAAAGTTAAATGAAACTATTTTGATTAAGTTAATAATTTAAAAGGGAACCATGAGATTTGCTTACATTTTTCATTTCACATTCCACTATTATTTATTATGTTTGTGGGATGATGTTCAGTTGTATGCATGTTTTCTCCAACTTCTTAAACGTGAGTTTACGTCTTTTACAATGTACAGTTAAATGGCATGGATTATCGCATTTGCTGGCAAACCTGTTCAATGATTTTCCTCCATGATTGAAGCATCCAACATGTCAAATCTAAACGATCAAACATTGCTAAATGTTGCTACAAAAACTGAAATAATTTTTTAGGGGATAGTGATCATATATAATATGAGATATGGGAATATAGCGTATTGTTCAAAAACAAATATTTTTCGGTATCCCTGAATAAGGCATACAATATTGTAATTGTTATTCAATTAATGAAAAATTAGGCTACAAGAACCAGGGTAATGTATGCATGGATAAACAAGCTGACATAAAGAAATATACTACATTTAAACATTACATAATTGAATAAAAGTTTGTTATTACTGCTATTCAATGATATGCATAATCATACAAGATTTAATTATTTGGGGAATAAAATTTGATCATTAAGAGTAGGCACAGTAAATACTATGGCAATATTATGTTAAAAAGTGCCACCAAAGAGTTATGGTGACTTGATGAATAGTTGGCGATGACACAGATGTTGGGATCTGTGGTGATGGTATCAATTTGCTACAAATACTGCCAAGTAGGTACAGTAGTATTATGATGGAGGGTTGTAGAGAAGGTACACTATAGAACATTTATTGGTATTATATTACTATACCATTTTCAGTATATCAGCCCAATATCAATGCATACCATTAATATATTATTTGTGGTTATATATATTATTTTAAATGTGTGTATTTCTCGTGTTAGGCAAATCTCTAGATTTTGATTCAGAAATCAGACATAAAGAACAAGTTTTATACAGTCGTAAAAAATGAATATTAATGGTGAATTTATTGTATGTTGAAGTTAGGTGTTTTGTCTGTTTATTTGTCGGTAACTTTGACAATATAACAGCTGCCATATTTTGCATTATTGTACAGAAAAATTATTGATTAAGCCATTTCAAATAAAATCTGATTTGAACTGTTTTGTGGTTCCAGCTTGGCATGTTTGTTACCAAAGTCATTTCATATAAAACTAACATAAATAATGATAATGAATATTTTACACGTGTGTGACGTCGAAGGTCTTGCACACGTCCCAGAGGCTTCTATTTGCTATTTATGTCGACCTATGTCACAGACATGCACGGTTAGTACCACAAAATGGCTTAGGGTATGTTTAGATTCATGGCTTAAATGGAGCTTAGCGTAAGCATGGTGCAAGCTAATCTTCAGCGTAATGACCAATGTGTTCAAACATATGAGGCATAGCGCAAGTCAAGCAATTTTAAAATTGCCACCAGTGGGTTTTTCTATGACCAGCAATCTGTAATTGATTGGCCAATGCAGACCGGTTGCAAATTGTAATTGGTCAAACCATCACAAGGTCAAAACAATTCAGGTGTACAAGGTGTAGTTCCGTAGCTTGCGCTAATCCGGGGTTTGCAGGAAGCACAAGTTACGCTACGGATTACTGACTTGTGTTAATCTCCGGCTAATTCAGACACAATTAATTGTACGCGGTATGCGTTACACTCCGCTTAACTGTTGAGTCTGAACATACCCTTATGTTTAAAATGAATTTTGCTGGTTAATGGTATTTTACCATTTTTGGTAATTATTTGTTGAACTTTAAAATGAATTAAAGCTCAATGACGATTCTTATAATTAATTATTATTGAATTTCTTGTGACACAAAATTTCATCAGTACTTGAATAAAAGAATTACCAAAATTTACATTTATCACCTAAATAGAACAATTTTATAAAATTTGACTTTGTGTGTTTGAAACGTTATGAAATTGAATGAATTGCAAGTTTTCCAAGGGTTTTTGGCTAGCCTTGGTTTGTTTTTATTGATTGCATCGGTTTGTTTTATAAAGAAGCAGTATAATTTGAAAGTATGTGTTAAGATGCTGGTAGTTCAGTCGCTCATCACATGATCATGTGCTTGGTGACCAAGTATTGTGAAAACCTTCTGTAACATGTTGTATGTTGCATAATTCTGGGTTTACAGTTTCAAAATGAAATTTTAAAAAACAAAACATGATTTAGAATGACAATGTTTATTATAGGCATCCCACACATTTGAAGTGAATGAGAAATTGCCCGGTGCAGACTGGAACCACCGAAATGTAATTTTATTTCCGTGAATGTTAACGAATAAATTGATATTATTTTTTATTATTCCAATGTATTTATGATATGTATGTATGAATATTGATATGCATGTAGAATAAAGTGCAATGCTTATGTGTTGTATCAAATTAAACGGTGTACAATATCATTTTGTTGACTTGGTTTAGACACACAGACTATATGGCAACTCCATTAATACAACCATGGTGTAAAATAAACATGATTTTAATTTCTTTTTTAGTATTCTATAAAAAACAACTAGTTAAGGTTTGCTTGTTATGTTCCCATCAAAACTGACAGCACATAATTTCCAAGGGTGACTGTCTTTAACAAGGTTAACAAGTCTAAAAAAAATATCCAGTGATCGTTTTATTCTGTCGATCCAGTTCCTTGATAACAGTCAATATGTTATTATTGTTGTAGTTTCCTTCCAATTAATGAAAGATGATATTGATGTTATGACGACGATGTTGATGGTACTTGATGGTTGTGTAGGTAGAAATAATAATAATAATTTGATTTTTATATAGCGCCTTGCATAATACAGTCTCAAGGTGCTGTGGACCAGATGTTACACGTTCATTTGACTTTCTACGCCCCTAAGGGTCCCGTCGTGT
>JAOTQE010099533.1:0-14011 GCA_025631205.1 Nesometra sesokonis
ATTAGTTATATCTAGATGTGCAAAGCAAATAGGCTCATATGAAACTATAAGTCTTAATTAATGATAATGTAATTAATAGCATCTATCAGTAACTATATCTGGCCAACCAACCTATTTTTTGTAGGTCACTTACTAAAAATTTTCAATAATATTTGAACTTTGACCTCATATGACGTCATTAAATGATTCGATTGTTCGTACCTAAATTTTGGCCATCTACGACGTGCACACGAGCACGTTGAACGTATACATTTATCAACATTGTATTGGTGTCTGGAAATTTAATAATTCAGGTCTATGAAGTATTGTAATAATAATTATAAAGTCTGGTTTAACCTTTGATTAAAGTTAAAGAAACATGGTTTGTTGACAACTCAAAAAAGAAACAACAACAACAAACAACAACCAACAACAACAACAACAACAGCTCAGCAATACACTTCTTGAGAGACTCAAACTCTACTTCATCTTCTTCCTTCTCAGGTTTGAAGGATATATAAATTTGAGTATCATCAGCATATATATGATGACAGAGATTAAACTTTGACACAGTTTCTTGAACTGGGAACAAATTGATTGAACAATTGTGGTCCTAAAATAGACCCATTAGGAACGGAATAGTCCAAAAAGAAGCAATCAGACTTGGAGTTCCCAACACAAACCCACCCGAAAACAGAATGATCAACTGTGTCGAATGCTGCACTAAGATCAAGCAGAATAAGAGCCGTGAGATTTCTTTCCATTGCTTGGAGAACATCGTTTTTAACTCGCATTAGTGCAGTCTCAACACTGTGGCGAGAACGATAGGCCGACTGAAATGAATCAAACAGATCGTATATGTTGATATGTTCAGCCAGACGTTTTGAAACGAGACGTTCAATGATTTTGCCTAGAAACTTAAGGTTTGACACAGGCCTATAGTTCTTTAGCTCTTCATGATCCAGATCAGGTTTATTTATTGGAGGTCTGATGTATGAAACCTTCAAAGCATCGGGAAAACTCCAACTTTTAACTGACCTATTGGCAATGTTGGTAATAGTTGGTAAAACAGCATCACTTCTTCAGAAGAAAAGTTGGAATGGGATCCAGATTTAATAATGATTTACATGGAAAACTACTGACAACAACCCTAACTTCAGTTTCATCTGCTGGAGCCAGTTCTGACAAGAAAACCCTTTCTATTGCAGGTAAACAAGCAATATTACCGATGCCATTGTTATCTGCATTGAGACATTCGCGTATTAGACTGATCTTGTTTTTAAAGAAGTTAGCGAATCTGTCAGTAAGTTCCTTATCAGAATCGTGCATTGGCAATACGGGAACATTTTCTTTTGCATTAGATGGTTCACAATTCCAAACGGTTTCTTCTGATCTCCACTACACTCAGAAACCCTATTTGAGTAGTAAGCCATCTTTGATTGTCCAATCAGTGAGTTTACAATGCACCTTTACAATGCACTTTGGCAACACATTATCTTAAAATGTGTTTAACAAAGAGTAATTAATAACTACAAACATTATTCCCGCAAAGTACCTAAAATTTAACTGTGAAAGTGATATGGAATCTGCATCTCGTTTAAATTATATCGCCCATCATTAGATAAAAACACGTTATAAAAACTCACTAACAAGTAATGTAAAACATTTTTTTGTTTTAATTTTCCTAAAGGCAGTTAGTTTCGTTGTGTTGGCATTACATGGTGTTGCCACTTCTGGTGGTAGAGTGGCATTTAGCTCAGCTGTTTAGCTGATGGAAATCACAGTGCTGTGCGCTGAACCGTGGAGACTCGTTGGTATATGGTTTAATCAAACACTACGCCACTGTCCTTGTGTTTCGCCTGGAGGGTCGAAATTCAAGTTAACATCGCACCGTCTTTCGGATGAGACCTTAAGCTGTTGGTGCCACGTACAGCATGGTTCACTCCACTGGAAATAGGTCCACTTCGGAATTTTGTGGGCTATCCTTGGTGTCTCAGAACATCAAATAAATAATTGACATTTTATACGACGTATTATATACAAAATGTCCAATGCCGTGCGTTATGCTGGTTGCAATTAGTGTTTTTTGTTCGCCACTGTGTGAAAAAAAAATGAGAGCGCTTGATTTAATTTGTATGTTTGAAACAATAGTGACTGTATTGTTATTACTGTTGTTGATGTGGTCGTGGTCATGGTTGTTGTTGCTAGTTGTTTTCTTTTTTCTCTCGTGGAAGTAACCCATCTTCATTTTCTTCATTCTCCTATTTTCATGCATTTTCAATTTTACAATATGTTCTCGTTTCTTTAAAAATATACAAATGTATTAATTATACAGTATAATACATAATCCAAAAAAATGTATTATGTTATTTTAATTTTGTATTTTTCTTTATTTTTATTTTTGATTTAACATACGCATAAATAAACACAGACACACACACACACACACCCACATAGGCCTACATACAAAAATACATACATACATATATACATACATACATGCATACATGCATACATGCATGCATGCATACATACATACATACACACATGCATGCATGCATACATACATATATACATACATACATACGTTACATACGTTACATACGTTACATACATACATACGTTGCATACATACGTGACATACATATACATACGTTAAATACACACATAATGTAATATACATATGTAAATATCCATTTTATAATTCATATTGTGAATATAATAAAATTGTAAGGTAAATACAAAAAAAACATCCTGTGCTACAGTATCAATTCGTTTTAACTACCATCGTATTCGTAGCATGCTAATAAGAATATATTAAATCAAAGCAGTTTACCTTAAGTTGGCTGATATATCAACCTTCTATAACTTTATTTGTTTTTTTTTATTTGTATGTATACAATAATTTAATGTTAAAAAGTCACCAAAAGATATAAATCCCCAATATAAACACCCAGTGCGTATTCATATCATTCGAATTCCTCTCTCCTTCTACATTTTACTTAGACAGAACCGGTATATTCATATTTTTGGAGTATACAATAAAATTAAATATTAAAAAGACAAAATAAGTAAGAAAATCATTCAGTGATATAAATACTAAATTCAAAAATGTCATAATTGATTTCTTTCTCTTTCAAAAATATTTTGCCTAAGCCAAGCCTTAAATCAACTGGAATATAATTAACCAGTGCAAGAACGCAGTGCACTCTTTGGAAAAGAGCATGGGATTGTCTCCCAATCACCACAAGAAGGACTCCACTGGAAATAGGTCCACTTCGGACATTTGTGGGCTATCCTTGGTGTCTCAGAACATCAAATAAATCAAATAAAATCATTGACATTTTATACGACGTTTTATATACAAAATGTCCAATACCGTGCGTTCGGCCGTTCCGTGGCAAAACAACGTAACTTGCAAATTCCACTTTTCGAGTAAATGAAGCTTAAAGTTTACATGTTTGCCTATTGATAACAGATTGTCGCGCGTGCCTCAAATTTCGCATGACAAAATGTATATATGAAAAAACACTAAGACTAAAAAATAATTTAAAAAATCTCAGAAACTAAAAAGTTATTAGCGATTTTATCAGTTACGTTGTTTTGCCTCGGAAACATGTTAACAAAGAGTTACGTGCTGCTAACTCAGAAACGACTTAAGTTTAGGATTCGAAATTTTCTCATACTGTTCAGCAAGGTAAGTTATTTTCCCAAATGCAAAAATCTCAAAATCGAAAAAAATCAAGTTACGTTGTTTTGCCACGGAACGGCCGCGTTACGCTGGTTGCAATGGAGTGTAAATAATTGAGGGCGCTTGGTTTAATTTGTATGTTTGAAACAATAGCGACTGTATTGTTACTATTGTTGTGGTCGTGGTCATGGTTGTTGTTGCTAGTTGATATTGTTATTATAATAATTATATTACATTTGCTTGTTGATTGATTTTTACTGTTCTGGTAGTTATTACTGTAGTACCCAAATATACGTTGCCTTGAGAGTTGCTGGTTAAAACTATGGGTCAAGGTGCATCCAAATAGTACTATTCATTGAGGGGCGCAGCCCCGAAGTGAATAGTAATATTTTGAGGCACCGAGGCTCATAGTTTTAACCAGAAACTCGAAATTAGACAACGTATATTGTCTATTTGTTTTATATTCCACATCAGACAATACAAAGGGCCTACGCCCACACTAGTCCTACCTTTAGGTATAGATCTAGCTTTTTCGTTACTTTGGGTGTAGAGGTGCGATCGACGCCTACTACTAAGCCCGGGGTCTACATACATTCTCAAACACTCCACAATCTCTACAAAATTCTCGGAAAACGGACATAGCATATTTTATTGTTTTTGTGTTTCCACTGTCCATTGTGGATAAATATTGTCTAGGCCTAGGCCCTGTATCATCATCATTTATCTGATTGAGCGCATAAGCTAGGAGGCCTAGCCTAGTATGAGCGCTTGTTACTGTGTAAACATCACAATTGTCAGTGAAGTCACTTTCCTAAATAGTATTTTAATATATTGGAAAGTGACGTCATAAATGTGACGTAACTTTGCTAAATAGTACGTATTTCGCAAAGTGACGTCATAAACCTGGAATAGCAGGAATATTTTTAATTACGTGGCGCTCTTTCAACCACTCAGTGCAGGTTAAATGTTTAATGTAGAATATAATAGTTAATATCAATTTATTGTGGCTGATTTATAATACATTTTGTTAATAAAACTGTATTAGTATGTGTTAAATATTACATTTCATTGAATGACTCTTACTGTATGGCATTTAATATTAATGTAGTGGTAGTGGGAGTACTACGGTAATGGTATTTTTAGTCGTATTAGTTGTGCATTTATGTTGGATGTTTTATGTGTTTTTAATTGTACTCTAGTTAATTAGTAAGAGGTAATAATACAATTACAGTTGAACCTCTAATAAGCGGACACCCTCGAGTCCGGGCAAAGTGTCCGCTTACGGGAGGTGTTCGTTTACGAGAACTTCGGCCGATAGAGGGCCAGCATTGTAAAATTTGTGTATACCGCCTTATGTCTCACATTTCACGGCCTTCTCAAAACAAAAATGGCCTCTCAAATTGTTTAGACACCGCATTATATATATACTTCATTAAATATTGTTTATCATTTAAGGTTAGTTCAGTAATGTGATTCTCAGCCATTACAGTATAAGGACGATTTATGGGAGGTGTTCGCTTACGAGAGGTATCAAATGCACTGATAGATAGGAACAAACGGGTCTGTCTTTGAAATAGTGTCCGTTACGAGAGGTGTCCGCTTACGAGAGGTGTCCGCACAGGGAGGTTCAACTGTACTGGTTGATTCATTTTCACTGTATTGGTAGTTAATATTACTATAGTAGTTATTGTATTGTTATTGGTTGATTGCTGTTAATAGTACTGTATTAGTATGTGGTAAATATATATTGGTAGTAGTCGTAGTAGTTAGTAAACGTTATACTGGTTGGTTTATGTGTTGTTAATGTTGCTGTGATAATTAATAAATTTACTGGTTAATTGATTTTTACTGTATTGGTAATATTAAATATTATAATAATTATTTTCAATATAACATACTTGTAAGTACCAATTTGTCTGGGCTTAGACTAGCCTAGTGCTGTCGCCGGTGACCAAGGCATACCTAGCGTACGTCTTAAAAGATAAAATCTGTGTTCTTCTCTCCCAGATATTCGCGAAAAACATAAACAGCAAATCTTGTAGGTTTCTTTATTAATTAGTAATTCTTTATAATCAACAATAGGTAGTCAATTGTGCAAGGACGAGTTTTAACAGGTGGTTAAAAGTCTAGCTACCTCTTGTTGTGCGTTCGTCACTTACAGAATAAAAACAATCCTCTCGCTTGGCGAGATGACGTCATCAGCTAATATTGCACTACGCAGAGTTCAATACTATATAGTATTGAACCGGTCAAAACGGAAAATTGAATATTAATGTTTTATTGAATTAATTCAGTTGCTAGTGAAAGGTAAGGCAAGGAGTAATAATTACTAATAGACTCTACAATAACTCCTTCGTTAGGATTAGAGTACTGTATTAGAAGATTTGAATTTTGTATAATAATATACTGTACTTGGACATGTTTAGAAATAATTCGTCAGTGACCAAAAAAGGACATAGGCATACTGTTACTAACCAGTCTGAAAGACCTTTTGGTTGAACCACTTTTATTTGTCAGCTGCAGTACCATATCGATTTATTTGAGTCACGCCATAGGGCCGTCAAAATAGTCCACGAATGACATTGTCATTGCATTGTGTCAAATTTAGCGTTCCGAGTTCACAATGATTACAGGCCCGCATTTGGGGTTGGGGTTCGAACAACCCCCCCCCCCCACCACTGGAGCTGGAGTTCCGCTAAGTGGGCTAATATTTTTGGGGTAAAACTCAGTAAAACGGCCTAGCATAAAATATAGGACACATGCCCCCATGTAGGCATCGTGACCAATCACTATAAGATGACATCACTCAATAACCAAATTACGGCGTGTCCACACTTAGTCTGTGTCTTTTAAAATGTCAAATAACGCAATTTTTCGAGACCTTCGGCCCCTAAAACCCGTTCGGGGGCCCTTAGCGACCCCAAGTCCGTAGTTAGAGAGAGAAAGAGGGGGGACAGGGAGGGGAGAGAGAGAGAGGGGGAGGGCGGGGGTAGGGTTCGGGAATTCGGACAAATCCCCGTGGGAGTTGAAGTTCCGCAAAGTGGGCTAATATTTTCGGGGTAAAACGGCCTAGTAGGCATAAAATTAAGGTCATATGCCCCATGTAGGCACCATGACCAATCACTATAACAGATGACATCAATGACCAAATTACGGTGTCTTCACACTTAGTTTGTGTCTTTTAGAATGTAAAATAACGCAATTTTTCGGGGTCCTCGGCCCCTGGACCCCGATCGGGGGCCCTTGGCGGCCCCCTTTCCACCAGCTTATATTTGCACACTTCGCTCGTAAGTCTAAACTTCCAATCCAATACAGACTGAACTGGAAAACGGGACATTGTGGTGGACTCTAATGTCTCTTTTAGCATGTAAAATAACGCAATTTTCAGGGCCTCCGGCCCCTAAACCCCAGACGGGCGTCCACCGGCCCCCTGGCCCAACATTGCTCGCAAGTCTCAACCTCGCAACCAAAACAAGCTGAACTGGAAAACGGGACATTTTGATGGGATATAATGTATCTTTTAGCATGCAAAATATTACAATTTGTCCGAGGCATTCGGCCCCTGGACCACCCCCTGGAGCCCTCAGTGGCCCCCTATCCCCCAGCTTATATTGCTCACTTCGCTCGAAAGTCTAAACTTCGAAACCAAGACAGGCTGAACTTGAAAACGGGACATTTTGATGGACACTAATGTGTCTTAGCATGAAAAATAACGTTTGGCGCCCCCTGTCTCTCAGCCTAAATTGTTTGCTTCCCTTGCAAGTCTAAACTTTGAAACCAAAACAAGCTGATCTGGAAAACGGGGCATTTTGAGGAACTCTAGTGTCTTTTAGCATGTAAAACACGGCAAACTTTTGACGGCCCTGTCTTCCAGCGTAAATTGCTCGCTTTGCGCTTGCAAGTCTGATCTTCGAAACCAAAACAAGCTGATCTGGAAATTGGGGCATTTTGATGAACTCCAATGTGTCTTTTAGCATGTAAAACACCGCAAATTTTTGGCGGCACCTGTCCCCCAGCCTAAATTGAACTTCGAAACCAAAACCCGGTACAGGCTGAATTGGAAGACGAGACATTTTAATGGACTCCAATGTGTCTTTTAGCATGTAAAATACCGCACATTTTCTGGGGATTTTAACCCTGGACCGCCACCTGGGACCCTCATGACTCTTATGTGTCTTTTAGCATGTAAAATATCTTTAATAATACTAAATACTCGCATCACTCGCAAGCCTAAACTTCGAAACAAAAACAGCCTGATCTTGAAAATGGGGCATTTTGGTGGACTGTAATGCATATAAAACACCCCAATTTTTTTCTGGGGCCTTTTGGGCCCCGGGCCCCAGCGGGGGCACACGGTGGCCTCTTATCCCCCAGCCTAAATTGTTCACTCCGCTCTGACGTCTATATTTCAAAATCAAAACAGGCTAAATTGGAAAACTGGACATTTTGATGGACTCTAATGTGCTTTTCAGCGTGTAAAATAACCGGACCGAAGTACCTAGGACCCTGGCTCACATCATAAGTTTCTCGCTTCGCTCGCAAGTCTGCCACCCCCTCCCCTTCCTTCCCCACCTTTCATTTAATCCTGGCTGCGCCCAATATGTGTAGGCCTATGTTATAACGAGGTTTGGCTGTACTTCTAGCCGTCCGTCGGGGAAGGCTGGCCCCCGTTGGGGAAGATTGACTATTTATTTTCTTCGGAGCAAAAGTAAAGAAAAATATTTTACAATGGCCCCTAAAAATAAGAAATAGACACAAAATGGGCCAAAAACGGGGAAATGATTATGGTTATTTTTTTTTGATCATCAAAACCAAATCGGTAACCACGCCCATCCGGACTTGCCGAGTTCTCTCACCCCACTGTCGGGGTCCATGGCCCCCGTCGGGCAAATTTTGGCGTCACCACTTCTGGTATTTGATATGGAGTTCCGCCTATAGTCTCAAGTCGAAACACCCCCCCACTAAAACTCCTAAATACGGGCCTGGATTAGGACTACCTAAAGGCCTAAGCGTGGCCTAGTCAGGCCTACGAAACGCAAGAAAGAATATGACTGAGTAAAGAACCAAGAACTTATAATATTTATAAGAATGAGACAAGATTGTGAGAATACGTTATTATTCTCACACTTTCACAACTTATACAAGTGTGAGAACACGTTTTAAGTGTAATTTACTTCTAGTAGGCCAACTCTTCTTAAGCACCAAGCTTCATTAAATATAAACGTGAAAAGTTTGATTGTTCGTTTTTTATACGTAAATATGTTTTTTATTTATCCGCCCACTTACCAAGAGATGTCCTTGTGACATTCTAATAGCTGTTCAGTGCTTGACAAGGCGCTTCCACAACACTTGACTTGCGTATTTTAATCGTTGGTGGCGCTGTATAGATTGTAACTTGTAACGACTTTGAGCATACAGAAAGGTGCACATAGTGACAACCCGTTGACGACAGGCCCGTACGCTGGGGAGGGGGGTCCCCTCCCCCTGTCCATGTGGTTGTCCACCTGAGGTGAAGAAATATTAAAAATTACACACAGCGTCGCTAGGTTTGTCTGATATAGCTAAAAAGCACCGTTTTCTGAAGATTCATTACATTTTAAAATCTTGGACTATAAACATTAGATCATCTAATGGCCTTTTTTCGCAAAAATTCGTCCGGTGAACACTGGCCTAGCCACGAATTCAGGCGGACACACCCCACCCCTCTCCTTAAGGTCCACCTTAAGAGAGGTTGTCTGTAAATATTGACCAAAATCCACAAAAAGTGGCCACGGTCAAAAAATAGATTTCCTTCATAGTTTGGTAATATGTTGTATTTGAGGTGAAAAGTAAAAATCTGAGATTTTAGACAAAATAAAAAATGCGTTGCCATGGTAACGGCATATGTTGTTTCTCTGTAAATATAAGCTAAATTTATCATTTTAGGAAGTGGATTTTACCAAATATTTAAGCAATTGCTAACCATGAATAAATTCACATTTATGAATTTTATTTTACACAGTATCCTGGCATAACGATTTCGTTCTGGTTTGAAAACAAAAGTTTTAAAAAGTCTTGTTTATTTTAGCCGATACCATTATTTTTTGTAGGGGTGTTTTTTCAAGTTTCAGAAAATAGGTTTTAAGCACATTATTCTAATGACTATAACTTTCATGGTAACGCTCCAAACGCAACCATATAGCTTGTGTGTATTAAGGGGTAGTTACTATTAGGAATATCTGTATTTTTACCGTGGATAATGTTATACCTTTTGTATAGTTTTTGGTACATTGTTGCTTAAAATTTTAATTTTTTGGTGTTTGCCATGTATTTTTTAATTTAAAAAAATGAAACTAAAATCAAAGTTAATTGATTAAACACAAAAAGGCAGTAGCCAACATAAGTCAGGTTAGTATAATGCATACTCCACGTGTTAAAACAAACGTCATTATGTTGAGACTCGATATATTCACATTACTTACTGAAATGTTGCAAAAGGACATTAATTTATCGTAATTTCTTATGATGACATAATTGATGTACGTCGTTGACAAGTTAGTTTCAAAAGGGAATTGCATTTAAGAACTGTTAAGAGACAGCTATCATATAAGTGGCGGCCGCCATATAATTGAATGGCGGCCGTCATATAATTATATGAAGGCCGCCAGATAGTAAATAAGTGGCGGCCGCCATACAATTATATATTATAGCGAACGCTATCAATTACATAGCGGCCGTCAGATAGTAAATAAGTGGGCAACGCTTTTTTTAAATTATATGGCAGCCGCAACCTATTTACTATCAGATGACCGTATAGTTATATGGCGGCCGCTAGAAATAACCGATATATGACAGCTGCCATAAAATAACTAATGACCGGTGTATAATTAAATGGCGGCCGCCAGATAGTAAATAATTTGTGGTCGCCATATAATTATATAACGGCAATTGTATGACGGCCATCAGATAATATATAAATGGCGGCTGCCATATAATTCTACGTCGCCGCCAGACATTACCGGTATATGGTACCGTAGCCGCCATAATAATAAATAATGACAGGACTCAAATTCAATTTCGGCCGCAATATAGTAAATATGTGGCGACCGTTATATAAGTCATTAAATCAACAAGTGTCAATTAGAAATCAATAAGTTAATTATGCTGATAACTGAAATCAAATAGTTTACAATTTTACAATACTGGGTAATCTAGGGGCCTGCTAACAAAAGCATGCAAACCCACAGGTAATAAGGTATGTCCCTAGACTCTGATTAGAACGTAAGAAACAAACAGAAGTACCTTTGGGGTAAATTGATTACTGCGGCAGGTGACAGAAGATCGTAAATCCGCGACCGACAGTCATGACCGTGTACAGTATCTTGTATTCATAGTCATAGCTTATATATAGAATGATATATTCCATCAGAGGCGTATCCAGGAGTTGGCGAAAGGCAATGCTTGAACCTGGGTTGGAGTGTGACAAGTAAAAAAACACCCCAAAATCCTATTTTCCCTATTGTCATCCTATTACCACGTTTTTTATAGTGTGATTTACGGTTTTGTGGTGCTTTCACTTCACGGTATAGTCCGTTTCCTCTAAAGGGGATGGTCATTTTTTCATGGTATAGTCCGTTTCCTCTAAAGGGATGGTCATTTTTACTGAAGATGGTTGCTCGGGGCCTATGTTTTCACATTTTGTATCCTATTTTTTTTTGCCTCCTAACGAGGTGATCGAGTACACTGAAAATCCCTGGATACGGTCCTGTCCATCAATATTGAATTGGCGTATTATACGTACATTTTGTAACTTTTTTCTCAGTGGTTAGACTTACGGTGTTGTATTGTACCTGCGTACCCACTTTCAGCAATTACAAATAATAATTGTAGACAGAGATGGATGGATGCTATATAAGCATTCTTGTATTATTGTGTGCGAGTATGTTTCAGCACAAACAACCAGAGGAGTGCACCACATTTCGAAAAGAACTCTATACGTTGCAAACCATTACCCCTAAACTAATTTTTGTCAATATCTAATTATCTAACTCAATTGAATTAGTTGACTGTTTTTACGTGGTAAAAATTAGTACCGAAGTAGGTAATAATTTTACATACCATTGAGTAAAGAATCTAGATGTTACGCTGAATTTATTGAAAATATCCATGAATGAATATATAGATGATGTAGGTCTATTATCTCAAAAAATCTACACCTAAAAAAAACAAAGTGACACTTCAAAACGAGAAATTTAGGCTCCTGAACAATTTCCATTTTATCGAAGCTGTTTTCCTGGTATGGAGAACCTATAAATAAGTCTAGGAGTATTTTTTGGCTAATGAAGACCACAAAGAACATCCCGTTTTTGAGGTTAAAGAAGTACGGTACCATTCAACTTCATTCAATCAAATTTACGCCGCGGATAGTCCAGAGAAGACAGTAGGCAAGTAATGGCAGTACAGTATTCACTTGTACGGAAAAAGTTTAAACTCACTCATTGTGTCGTTTAGAGACACATTTGAACACAAAAAGACAAAATCCGAAATGTCCACTAATCAATTTCAAGTAAGAAAGTATAATGCATACACCAAGCAATGAGATACACGCCGTTGTGACAAGATTCAATATTTCGACTTAATTATGTCATCATCAGGAATTCATAATGATGACATAATTTATGTCGAAATATTGAATCCTGTCACGATGGCGTGTATCTCCTTGCTTGGAGTATGCATTATACTATCTTAAAGGACAAAATGTACTCATGCTTCTGAGCGGGAAAATCTTATGAAGAGAGTATGTGTAATGGCTAACAATATACTACAGTGATCCAGATTTGGGTAGTTGAAGGTGTGTTCCTAGTCGTGAAGGTATTGGCATAGGCCAAGCGTTGAAAGTAGTGAAGGTAACCAAAACATTCAAAACTAGGACACCTACCCCCAGACACTCACTCCAGACAATTACCACCCGTTCAACTACTTCCTGGACAACTACCCCATAGGACAACTACCCCCTAGGACAACCACCCACTGGACAACTACCCCCGAACAACTACCCTCCTAGGACAACTACCCCTAGGACAACTACCCCCTGGACAACTACTCCCTAGGATACCCCTAGACAATTACCCTACTAGGACAATACCCTAACCCTAACCCTAAACCCTAACCCGCTGGTGGGGTGTTTTAGTCTTTCTAGAGGGTAATTGTCCATGGGGTAGTTGTCCGGGGATTAGTTGTCCTATAGGGTAGTCGTCCTAGGGGGTAGTTGTCCAAGGGGTAGTTGTCCTGGGGGTAGTTGTCCTGGGGGTAGTTGTCCGGGAGGGTAGTCGTCCTAGGGGATAAATTTCCAGGGGTAATTGGTCGGGGGTTAGTCGTCCGGGGGTATTTGCCTTCACAATTCACAAGTAAACAACTTCTTTGTGAAAAAGGAGAAGCGGAAGTAAACCAACACACCATTTATGTCTGTAAAAGTATGAAACGGGCAAAGGCAAAAGATTGAACAAATCTTTTTCCTGTAGAAAAACATTTAACAGTACACAACAAATTGGTGGATTATTTTTAAAGGAAAGCAAAACGATTGGTGGGCGCTAAAACGGAAGAAGATAATGATGCCACTGCTGACAAAAATGAGGAAACAATGGAGCTATAAGTGAAAGACCCTTCCTTGCCCACCCCTTACACTATAAGCAGTTAAACATCTGTAAATATATGGAAAATGCTCATCTCTTAACTAAATATGTATGGTATTTGTAGTAGGCCTATATTTAAAAATGTCATTTCTAAACTAAAAAATGTAGAAAGATTCCGTACATCTCAAATTAAAGATACAAAAAATTAAGAAATTAATGGTTAGGCATTTCTAAAACTTCCACTATGTTTAAACGAATTCTAATACTTTAATCTACAGTTATATAATTGCTACGAAGCAGCTAATCATAATCTCTACAGCAATTTGACCTCTCGACGTCAGGGTTTGTCAGATTAAATAGGCCTGAACGCCCTGAACAGTAGAGTTTCGTTCTTTTGTTTTTCCGGGTAAAATCAATTACTGTAGGCGACGTTTGTAGAATACCTATTCGTCGAGTACCCGGCCCCGATCGAGTATAACTATTCATACTATCTTTGGTTTTACTCTATTTCTAGGTTTCCTATCACGTCGGCCATACGCAAGCCTCCGGAGAAAAGAAAAGAAAATCTATATTCTTTTCTCCATAGCCAACCACAATATTATGAGGATTTACCAACCCATTATGAGGAAAGCCGACGCTTGTAGACTGGCATCGAAACGCTCGTTTTTAGGCCAGTATCCAATCGTTTTGCTCGCGCCTTCCTTCTGGTCGTCTCTTTACAATACAGGCG
>JAOTQE010099544.1:0-14009 GCA_025631205.1 Nesometra sesokonis
CACCCGAATCTACGTTGACATGAAAGTTGCCCCCCCCCCCTTTCGGTGGATCCTGGATCCGCCCCTGCCCGATCATAAATTTTAAAATATGGCATTTAAAATGCTCAGAAGTGGCCGTAAACCTTTAACAACTTTTTCAAATTATGACAGTGTCAACGCAATTCAGTAATTTTTTGAAAAAATATAGGTCTTTATCCAGTGTTTTTGAATGGAAATGTTCCTTTGAAAATACTAGTATCTTCAGTTTAGAAATACTAAGTTTGTTTATTTTTCGCTATTATTTTGAACAATTAATTTGAACACTGTGTGCTTCTATGAGGGACCAGAGAGCATCTATACAGGGGCGGATCCAAGATCTACCAAAAGGGTGGGGCGCAATTTTCCAGGTCCTGGTGGGCTTGGTTACCGATTTTATTCTGGCGAGCAAAAAACAAACAAACAAACATAAACAGGTTATTTCCCCATTTTAGGGCAACTCTCGGATTAAAATTTCTATGGATAAATCTAGAATTTTGAAAGGGTTGTGCTTGAAAACCATTACATTACAAATTTAACTTTATAATTGGAAAGCAAAATTCACTCTTCCATTGACAAAAGATGAAACCCATGATGAAACCCCAACACACAAGGCAGAATGGACGCGCAGCGTGTCGAAGGCGCATGAAATCGCGACAATTGTTTGGTTTTTTTTTGCTTCACTCGAAAATGGTTATTAAAGAGGTCCGGATTTCCGCCAAACGCACCTCCCCATCCGAAATCCTGGGTACGGGCCTGAGATGCTACTTTTTTGTATTAAAATTCATAAATGTAATAGGCCTATTGAGCTGTTTTTATGTCATTATATTACTGTTCTTCAAAACAGGATTCAATATTTCGACATAAATTATGTCATCATTCGACATAAATTATGTCATCATCATTCCTGATGATGACATAATTTATGTCAATATTAAATCCTGTCACGATGGCGTGTATCTCATTATACTTTCTTACAAAAAATACAAAATAAGTATAGAATTTGTTTTTTTAGTGGATCCTAAAAAAATGAAGCGGATAAAAAACTTAAAGAGTTTGATTACGGTAGCTTTTTTTCTACTCGAGAATAAAATTATATGGCCTACAGATAGTTTAAACACGTTTATTATTTTTAGAAATGATAAACAGAAATTTCCGTGAAATTTAATTTAGGTGGATTGGAAAAAATGCTTCTTTATTGAGAACAAGATTATAAATGATCAATCAACAATACTCAGTGTAACGGATTTTGTGTGGTTCCATTTTGCCATGCGCAAAAGCTTGTTGTTTTGTGAAGTCATTTGCATATTGGCATAAACAGGTGAGTTAACACACGGGAGAACTCCACTGTTAAATTGGGCATGATCTAGTCGACAACAGAACGTGGGGAATGGTGGTTTTGAAAATAAGCGAAGAATTTGGAAGGTAATTCACGAAGATTTATGAAAGAAAGTGGGAAAATTCATTTTATAACATCAACGATATATATCATCAGGGTAGTTGACAGATGGTTTAATTGTCATTGTTAGTTCATAAGGCTACCACATTTTTGATAACCGTCATTACAGACACCTTGAAGTGTAGGCCTATTTCATTTCGTAGGAGTAGGCCAATGCATGAAACTTCCTTTCCTATAATAATGTTATACCATTATTTATAATACTAATAATTAAGATATGATAAATGCACAATTGAAACTGAAACTGAGTGAATTCTATATTATAATTATAGCGCCACCTAAGTGTTCACACTTATATCCAGGCCAGTGATCAATGCTTAGTCAAGAAGTTCAAGATGATAATGGAAGTCTGAAACCGCGTCTTTTAAACAGACGTTTCTCGCTTGTTTTTTAGAAAGGAGCTCGTTTGAGAGATAAAGTAAGTGTATTTGTTCAAATATAGTTCCAGTTAAGTTAAATCCTTAAGTTAATACAGATTTTGCTTCTTTATAGCTACAAGCGGCCAGGCCATAACCTGAGCAGGGCCTAACTCTGGGAATAACACTGGTGACTGGGGAGCTTTCTTCAGTTGCTCCCCGCATGCGCAGTATACATTATTCCCAAAAAAAACCTGTACCACAAGGTCAATTAACATACCTGCCAACACTTGTACTCTTGAAAGCGCTAGGCTGTTCTGTCGTCGTCAAGTTGGTTGAACGCATATGCACCAGTGCCCTCGTCTTACAACATTTTACTTTGATGAACCCCAAAAAAGGGCATTTCTCCCCGATTTCCATTATTGGGGAAATTTAGGCTGAAAATGGTTCCTTTTAATGCCATTTCACTACGTATTTTCGTGTTTTTTATAGAGTTTTCATTGTATACATTGTTAATTGATATTAAATTTCAAAAAGCGGTAGGATTTCCATGCAAAAGCGGTAGGTTAGGAGAGTTGAAAAAGCGGTAGCCTACCGCAAAATTCGGTAGGGTTGGCAGCTATGTCAAATAATACTAGGTTTTCTTCTTTAAAGTAGTTATATTATGTACAAGTTTAATAACAGAAATAGAAAGCATTTAAATTTTCCAAAGACGCCATCCAGCATCATATTAACAAAATTGGCCTACGTGTTACAGAGTTGTTTAAACATTGCACGGCACAGTCATTTTTTTGGTGCAAAAATAGAATCCTGCGAAATGCAAAAAATGTTGTCATATCACGCTAAAACTTGAAATTTTTGATGCCTTAAATGGGGCAAGGCATGGAAAACCAAGTTTTCGCACAGCAAGTAATTGAGAAATAATCAAATGAACAACAAAAAATATAATGAAATACAAAGGAAATTTTTTATGTTGTTCCAGAACATTGGTTACAGATGTCCAATTTTGACAATTTACGCCTCATTTTAAAGCTTATAAAATGGAGAATAGAGTTTTAATGTTAACTTCATTTTGTTAGTTTGCTAAAACGACACGACATGTTCCACCATGCCAATGAAGCACCGATCTAAAGCTAAAAAACAATGATGGATGGGGTAACGCGCAAACACCCAGAAAACGAGGATGATTTTATAATCCAAATCTCCAATATTTGTTTTATTTTACATGTTTATTTTTGTTGTATATGATGATAAATGACTTGGCATTTGATGTTTTTGACCTTTTTAGCATTGAGATGCCAGATTACTGCAGTTGGTGCAACCACACTACTGTATGGATGGATTCACATTAAAGATAAGGCATAAGATAGTATGAAGAGGTGCTGGTGAGAGACAAATGCTACAAAATTGTAAGTATTACTTTAAACTTAGAGAGGCCAAACTGGCTACAGGCGCGGATTTGGGGGGGGGGGGCGCAGCGGGGGCACAGCTAGCGCGCACCCCCTATTATCGGCAAAATGTACTTTCACTCTTATATTAGGAGTGCTGGGTGTAAAATTGACCCCAAAAGCATAAATAGACTTAAATTTGAGGCAAATAGGCCACCAGAACACGGCAAAGATTTTTTTATTTTTTATTTTCTCGCCAGAAAAAAAAAAACATGCAACCACCCGCCCTTGGATTTTTCTAGCTACATACCTGTGTACTCTACATAATTGCCATGGGCCAAATAAATTAATTTCAACATTTTGTGAGGCCATGTAAGTTCAGATCAGCTGGGAATAGATTTGCCTCAAGAAATGGATTCTATCCAAAACAAATTGTAATGGCCAATTAAATACCAACATACCAAATTGTAATGGCCAATTGAAATACCGCTATGTTAAAAATCCAGTGACGTGTAATAAAACTCGTCCACTCACCAATGTGAGTAAAATCTCAATTTTGCCTAGTTACAATAAGGAGATTGTGGGCCCAGTCAAGAGAGTCTTGGGGACATTCAACATTTGTGCACAAAGATAGGTGGAGTGGTGTGTTAAAATGCATTAAATGTTTAAATGGGTGGGGGTGGTGCAAGATGAGCTTTATGTATGAATATATTGTACACAGGTTCTAAAATATTGTCTTACTGATAAGAACAATAACATTTAACAGGGGTAAGTGGTCAAGCTCAAAGTACAAATAGCATCAAGGGTGGGGGTGGTTAAATTTAGCCCAAAAATTGCATATGTAATTACAAAGGCAGCGGAAGAGGGGATGGGGACGTGTCCCCCATTGTTAACTCGGTGGGACAGTCCTCCCTGAATTGCCACTACAAGTATAAAATAAATTTCCTTCAGAGGTTTAAAGCAATAAAAACGGCATGAAAACCACCTTCAGGGACCAGGATACCACAAATTTATAGGGAATAACCTTTAATGGGACTGGGGTAGCAGAGCAAAATTTAACCTTGTCCCCCTGGTCTGCCACTGTGTAATTGCTGTATGCCCATTGAGATATTACCTTCCCCTCCCCCATTTGAAGAAACCCATACACAGCTGGAAACAACTAATCCAAGCTTAACATTTTTATTTTTGTCAACTAGGGTGATATCACTCGGGAAATTAACAATGTCTACATCGAACTGTCTTAATTTATCAGTTACTACATTGAAGTTGGCAGATTGGTTATTATTGAAAGAAGTAAGTGATGATCTCAAGCAACGTAAGTGCATATTTAATTTTGTTTTAATATTGTTATGTTTTTGGATTTAAATCACACTACAAAGTATGGTGAAAATATTTTTTGTACACGAATTATAAAAATGTTAACGTTTTCATTCCTCATTGACTGCATTGTTCAGAATGCTCCTGCGCGTGCCACGAAACTGATGAGCCAATGCACAAACTAGGAGTACACGACAATACATGCAAGTAGGTATCCCAATGAATAAATTGAAATTAATGGCCCTGTCACACCTCACCGGATTGCACAAACGGAGAGAAAACAGAGCAGAAATGGCAGTCCGTTGATGTACGTTAGTTTCCGTTTAGTATCCGATTTTGAACATGCACAAAACTTAGACCGGATTTCGACCGGAAAAAATCGCTGTTACATATTCGTTACTTATCCGTTAAGCCTTCGTTTTATCAGTTTCTCGTGCATTTCTCATACTGAACTTCTCCGTTAGCCTCCGGTCGTCTCCGGTGATTGTTATTACTCACCGGATTATTATCGAACAACAAAACGGAAGAAACGTAGAAGTACAGTACCTATACCAAATGTTTGACGGACAGTAACGCATAAGTACCGGAAGCGTAAGGAAATAGAACTGACAATGAACGGATAGGTAATGCAAGTTTAACTGAAGAAACGAAAAAACACAGGCAAAGAAACGCATCAAGAACGGACATAGACCGAAGATACAGCTTCATTGTATCTTGTAGTAGTCTTGGGTAGTAGGAGCTGGTGATGATTTTTCTTCATTTTTTCCTCTCCCTTTTCTTTGGCATGCGAATTTCTTGATGTTCACCCACTGAGAGCTTGAAGACTGATTTTGGGTCCCTGCAGGCTCTCTGCCCGGAACTCAGAGTTACAAATAGTGAAATTAGTAAATAAACATGAAGATTGTGGCCTCAATTACCCGTCAGAGGATAATTAGCAACTTCCTTCAGAGGAAAAGGACTATAAAGATCCCATGAAAAAACTTTAAAATAGCGGAAATGTTTTCTTTTTGCCTTCGGGGTTGGGTACCCCCTCCCCAGTCCAAATCCTGGATACGCCCCTGTAGCTATACGTTGTATCTGTTTATTCCTCATTTCTTTTTCGTTATTTCGTCGGTACTAGTCCGATATGTCCGTTCTCGGGTATTCTTAAGTTTTGTACGTTCTATATCCATTAAATGTCCGTCCATCCGTTGGTGTTCGTTAGTCGGTGCATGGTTCATCCGTTTCTGTTTCATTTCTTGTACGTTTGTTTTTCGTTTTAACCGTTCAACTTCCGTTACTTTGCAACTCCCGAGATGAAACCACGACAACTTTTGTCAACGTAAATGACCAGATGAGTGGTTTTTCATCCGTACCCTATCCGTTTGTGCAATCCGGTGAGATGTGACAGGTGCTTAACTATTTTGCTTTCAAACAACATGAATCAGACAGAACTTAATGTGATTAAGCATTCAAGAGTTATGGCTCCTCGAAGTTGCAAAAAATAGGTGTAAAAATGAGCTAAAAATAGATTTTTTTGTTGATTAAAAAAGTAGCATTTTGAGAGGCTAATAATTTCTAGAATAGTTACATAAATTGTCTAATTTTTGCATATGATGTAGATATCATAAAGTTGTAAAAGTCTATTTTTTTCAGGGCTCATCGGAATAATGTTTTTTAAATATTGTCCACTAAGTGTGGTCTCCTAGCATATTTGTGTACTTTTTTCACATATTTCTCAAAAATTTCCAAACTTGCATTTTTTTTAGGAAACTATAACTTCTTAACTACTGCTTCAATCTAATTGATTTTTTTAATTAAGAATTTTTATATATAAAGTAATCTCTTACTGGTGGTATAATTTTTGTAATAAATAACAGTATGTAGCAGCAATATACGAACGACGAGCCATAAAAAAAATGAAACAAATAAATAAAAAGTATTAAAATCATGTGTGTTGTTTGACTTCATTTATTATTATTTGTTGGTAAATATGTTTTTATTAATACATAAATAATATTTATCTATATATTTTCAATCATTGTTTACTTTGAAATACAAAAATAATAATTAAGAACATGCTAAAGTGGATGCTTAATTCGGTATGCACCACTGGCGGCCCATTAACACGATAATTAAACGTTTTTAACGTTTTAAAAATACATTTTAAATCCGATTAACTTAAATCTTGGCGCAAAATTTAATTGAATAATGTATGTTAATGTTATTCTGAATGAATTATAACACTCTCTGAACAGATTAAATAGAAATAGGCTAATGTTTGTACGAAAATTACGCCTAGCGATTCCCGCTACACGGCGAGGCCGCGTTCAGGCAGGCAGCTAGCAAACACATGCGTGTCTAACTCTTCCGGGTTAGCCTTTTGCGCGACGATTGAGAAAAATTTACTTTGTGAAACGGCTTGTTTTACATTATATTAATTTGTTTTACCTAAAATTTAGCTTAGTATCTTTTAATTACATACTCCCTTGACATATTTTCCGGGTATTTAATCGTTTAATAATTCGTAATGTTGACATTTAAAGTCGTACGATCGATCTCTAGCGCCTTCTGTAACCGTCCATTTCGCAAGCGAGGGTGCAATATTAATTTTAGATATGCTAATGTGTATAAAACATTGGTAACGTCAATTTATTTTACCGCCATTAGGAAATGGTTATTTCTATCCGAATTTCTGAAAAATTCGTTTCGAAAACGTTGGATTCATACGAACACCATGAGGTTTTGACAAATAAGTGATAGTTTATCGGAAAAATATATAATTGAGCTTTAATTTAATACCGAATTTCCCAAATTTTTTTCATAGACAAGGCTCTGAAAATAAATAGGGATTAAGTTAGCAATACCAGCCGATTTACACATCAAAATAAAGCTAATTTATAGCCTGACAACATACTGAAGAAATTATTCCGCCGTTTTGATGGTGTTCGTGCAATATTGTTTTGAAAATAGATAGGGATTTCCCAAAGATTTTCTTACGCGTGCAAAACTGCTCACCGGCTTTTACTATACTTTTTAAAATTGCATTTTCTCGGCAACTACTCTATAAAATGACTTTTATTTATGCCGCTAGATTCTTTGAGTGTAGTCTGCTCAATACCATATTTCTTGTATTTAGATTATTTGGTAAATTCATTTAATTACTAAGGGGTCATATACGGAAGGTCTCATTAAGATTGAAAGTTTTTTCTTTTTAATAGGCTCGTAGAGTTGCATGTTCTAATTGATTACGTTATTGTATTGTCTAATTATTTATATTGTTTTAATATACAGAATATTACAGTACGTTAATATACTGTGTTTGCCATACATTGAAGGGTCGGTAATAAAGATTGAAAGTAACAGTATTAAAAAAAATATAAGATATGCATGTTGATTACATTATGTACAATTGTAATGCTAATTATTTTTATCTTGTTTTAATATAACCTTCATATATTTTGTTTGCCATGTACTGAAGGGTCATTAATAAAGATTAGATTATATGGGGGTTTGGGTGTCTTGATTTTCCATACTTTATTGCTATCAAATCTCTCTTAAAATGTTGGCTCTGAAAAGAGCCGTTTGGTTTGAATAAGTGTGAAGTATGAATGACGGTTAATATCCAGAGGCTCGCCCCTCTTGTTCGATGACTACAGGGATGACTTTATCAATATGGCGAGTATACTTAGTGCAGAGTTCGGGTGTTACAGTTGTTTTCCACCATTGGAGAATTCCATCAACCAATCCTGTCGAACTTTCGGTTTAGCGTATCTGCGGACGTGATGCTTCAGTTGGTGCCACACGTTTTCAATGGGATTAAGATCAGGAGATTCGTGGGGTGTTTTTAACCAGTTGACATCATGTGTTTCCATTGCACGCTCGGAGAGACGACTTGTATGTTTCGGATCATTATTGGAAATGGGTTCAGTGGTAATCATATGACATGGCATATTTTGTTGCACATTTGCATTATTACCCCAGATATTGGAATGTAAAAAATGTCAATTCCATGTTCTCTCCAAATACCAATACCTTAGAGCCACCTCTCAAGCTAATGCCACCCCACACATGTACCTTTACTGGGTGTTTTGCCCTTGGTTTTAACTTGGGTTCCTCGCCAGTCTTGTAAAAAGATATCTTGCCATGTTGCTCTAAGTGGATGCTTGTCTCATCAGACCACATGACGTTCTCGAATCGATCATTATCGGCCAATGCTCCAATACAATATTCCAGTCTTTCAACTTTATATACGTCCCGAATCAGCTGGCAATATTTCGTCTTGACCTTCTTCCAACCGGCTTTCTTCCGTACCTTCCGTATTGTTGCTGCTGATACATTAATTCCATGAGACTGTTGAAAAATGTTACTAATTTGAATTGCGGTAAGCTCATCGTCATTCCTATATTTCCTAAGAATTGTATTTAAACACAAATACGGGATCCTGACAAATTTGTTATTGTCCAATCGGGAGATAGATACCGACAATGCATTCACGCCAGCTTTTGTTCGCATTTAATGTACCAATAGGCCTACCATTGTAATTATTAACAATAAAAATCAGTCTAATGTACTGTATCCACAGTATTACAATAATACATTTATTTCTTAATTAAACGCAATCAGTGTGCGGAATATTTTATTATTGTCGCTTAGAAAACATACACTCGATCATACAAAAAACTACAGTACAAATATATATTGTGGATAGCCTATAATAAAAAAGGAATATTGCAGATTGATAACCTCAAGACGTTGTTTAATAAAAATAATACTAGCGCTGCTTTTTTTGGACAGCATTTATTTCGTACAATTCTGATTAAAATTGAAAAAGTTTCGTTTGTACAGTACACCACATTGTACAAAGTAAAACAAATACACAAAATACAGTAACTATTATTTTTTTTTATTGTATGTACAATTTAAGCCATTCAATAAAGCCTGCTTAAAAAAAAAAATTACTTATCATACTGAAATGAACACGCCATTTATTTATAATGAACGTACCGATGAGCAATTTTAACCACCTCTGAAAAATAAACGAAAGTAAAACAAGTTACATTTAAAAAAAAAAAACCTGGTTGACTACCATGTGATCCGTATTAGCAGACTTATGGACCTCACTGCCTGCTCCACCTCCCTCAAACCAGCTCTGGAGTGTAGTCTGATGGAAGTAGCATCGAACACTTTTGGTAGGGAACCTTGCGATTGTGGTTCATTGCTGGAGTTTGAAATCGCCACTCGCTTAGTTCCCAGTCTAGCATGTTCTACGGAGGCATCCCTCTTCTTTTCCTTATTTTGCTTCAAGGAGGATCCAATATCTTATCAACAGTCTCCTCCACTTGCGCTGCGAACGCCATCATCTTCTCCTGACCAACCCAACCATTCATGGCATGGACGCACCTCCAATTAAGAGCTGCGGGATGTCGATTGATCACAGGCACTACAGTCATCCAGTGCCTTCCTGTCTCCTAACACTGCACAAAACACGTCCCCAGCCCTTCTGGTCTTGGCACAGATGTTGGCCTGGTCACAACGACGAAGCCACAGTCTCGGTGACTCGCTGAATGTTTAATCGCTGCACGATGTCCACTGGAGAGGAATCCTTGGCGAACAACTCGGCAGCCACGAGCTTCAACACCTCAAACTGAACACAGGCTCGTCGTCTTGTCGCTCTTGTCAGATACCGGAAACAAGCATGTGCATGCTACGTGAGAAGGTACACTTGAAGGTTGGATATCTTCCGCTTCTTGCATCCAACCAGCCCGCAATCGTTACGGTCGCTCCTCCCCACCGATACCAAAGAATCCAGAGGTTTTGCCTCCTCTACGGGATCCATCTCCATTGACTTCCTGCCTTCGGGCACCACCGGGGTTAGTTGTGTGGGCACAGAATCATCTCTGCAAGTTTCCCCCTCATCCTGATGCTGGGCATAAACCATAGATGTCGTTTCCATACATTTTTGGAAGAGAAAAAGAGAGTGAGGCATGATTTACTATTTAAGTATATAAATCGATATCCAGTGCTTCCGATGGCAAGATATTAACGCAGGACCAAGGTACCATACATCGCGGTCAGTCAAACTGGATAATCAACGTTCCTGCCCACGGCTGCAAACGAAAACAATACAGCGTGCCCGAGGTGTTATCTGGGTAATGAAGAGATAAGAAATGTATGTGGAAGCTATCTCGACATGATTAAGAACCAATATCCTATTCCTTAACTGTACCCTGAATAAACCTGGAGCAATGACTTCTATGATGATACCTAGACCTTTCCTTCCCCTTCCTTGAACAGTCGTCTAGGACACGAATATCGTAATCCCTTTTTATGCGGCGTTGAGTCTCCTTGAGTCTCTCTAGCTACACAATGAGCATCCTGTATAGTGTTGAATAGGTCTGAGATGTACTTCCCCACCTCCAAATTGTCCTGAGACCGGCATCCACTAAACATGAGGTCAGCTGGTAGGTAACCTCCCGTGCCAACATTAGCATGGTTTGGGTGAAGCCGTGGAATGATTCACCGTGGCGCGGAGTGCACCCACGATTTGTGGTAGCTGCACATCCCAGTCCCGTTTCTCTTGCCACCAAGCATCTCACAGCATCCATCAATGTTCGGTTGAAACGTTCCACTTGGCCATTACGAGTCTTGTAGATCTGAAAGATAGTGTATAAAGAGGTAAACAATTCCCTGTCAAAATTCCTTTCCTGGTCTGTGTAACTGGAAATGGACCCACAACTGGGAAAAGAAATCCCCACGAGAGCCCTTGCCATGGGTAGAAAGTCGGCTTTTTTTCAACCCATTTGGTAAATTGATCTAATGATTTGGTAATAACAGAAGTCGTACTTTACCCTCCAGTTGTTTCACGAAGAGGAGCTTGTCGTTAGACAGATATAGGCGGTCCTTCTGTAACCAATAAAACTTGGTGGCGGCGCTGTCGGATGGGTCGCCATGGGTCAAACAATCCAATGTAAGCTTGATGTCAGGGTCAGTGCTTAGACACTTCCGAATCTCTTCCAGTGAATATCCCCAGTACATCGCCCCTCTAGTGCTCACCTGCGCCACCGATCTCCGGGCCGTTTTCCTGCAACAAAGAAATCCATTCCGTTAGAACTGGTCTATAAATTTATGTTACCTGACCGCCTGGATCCCGTGGGACATCACCACCCTCTGCTTTCAGCTCTACCCACTCTACATTTTGTCATCTTGGCTTTTCACTTCGATTTTCAATGTTGGTTCCATAATCCCAGTCAGAAGGTGTTTGACGTTGCACATCACTTTCTCTTGATATAATGGTTTGTGTAGCAATTTCACTTTATTCAATTAAAGTAGTACTGGTAGCAACATCAGACACTTCTATTAACATGAGTATGGGAACGAATGCTTCCAATTAGTGTTGAAGTACACAGTGTGGAAATATCAGAAGAAATATTAAAAATAGATAGCTCTTCATCTCTGAATTCCTTTAAGATAAATTCATTGTCCTCAATAAAAGGTCTACGATGAACTGAGCTTATATTTCTAGAACTGAGGTATACCATAGTGGAAGAATATTGAACTGTTTTAAATAATTACGCTAAAAGTATGAGAATTTAACATTCCTGCATATTTAATATAACACATGAACAGTGTAGTGTAGTGCGCTACGTATACCAAAGTCTAATAAATTCACAGTATATAATTTTACAATATGTCCATGACTTTAAATCTGGTATTTTTAAAGTTTTGCATTAATTATTTTTCCAATCTATAGGAAGCCATTCTTGTCAATCGAGGCAAAATTGTAACATGGTATCTGACAGCTTAGGTAATAAGAGAATCTGAAAATTGCCCTGCTGTCAGGGATTTCCTGGCACCGCCACTGGTCAGTTCTACAAAATCATGCCCATCAGGTTTGGTGAAATCAGTGGTATTACTCTATATTATACTACTGTATTTCGAAATTTCATACAGTACTAGGCCTGGGCCTTTACAAATGATTGTTTAAAACACAGCATATTTTAAAGAATAGATTACACCTTTTTAATTGTTAACTTAATTTAAATTTGAATAGGCACTTTCAGGGTGGGGTAATATTTGGTGCAGATTGAGGTGTCATTTATTATCACGTTGTCATTTTGTTTACACCTATGTTATTTTTTATGGCTACAGCATGAAGACACCAAATCATATACTGTAAAACCCTTTATTTTCGCGACCCTAAATTTTCGCGATTTCACGATTTCAAACATTTCGCGGCCTTTTATTTTCGCGATGGGACGTTTTAATAAATAACATTTTTCGTGATTTTTACCCTTTACGCTGCACACAATGACTGTTATTTTGTTTAAAAACTTATGTTTTGGTTGAAGACGATGATGTTAGCTTTGAAAATTGTCCATAATGGCAAAGATCGCTCTTTCATGATTGCAGTAGCAAATATCTGGAATGGTCTTCCTGAAACTGTACAAAACGCAAGCACCCTTAGATCTTTCAAAACAAAATTGAAGAGACATTTGTTCTGTGACGCATTTAATATGCCCAGATCTTTACATCAGTGTTGATGCAGGATGAAAAGCGCCATGAGCGTCAGTTCTGGCGGATACCGGCGCCATACAAATGTCCATTATTATTATTTTTATTATTATTAAGTCTAGGCCCCATCCACCTACCTCTATGAAGGATTTACCGATCTGCCTAGCGAATCTCGCGATCCTTCTGTGTTACCTACTTCGAATCGCTAAGCTCAACCAAAGTAGTCTCAGGCTAGGCCGATTTCGCGCGAAAAATTCCACGATTTCATTCACCAATTTCTGCGTAGAATTCCAGCCCTCCATTAGTCTACGATCGTCTATTGATCATTTATAACAAAAGCCTGCTTTAAAAATCTGATTCTTCGTCTTGTTATTTTAGTTTAAAATCATTTTTTGCCCATGTGTTCATGAACTGACCCGACAGCAAAGCAACCACGATGTATAGCGCCACCACTCTTGTCATATGAGAACAAAATGTCTGCGCCCAGTGGCTTCGCTTGAAATTATTTCCTTTCAAGATACGGATTCATTTTATAGATACAGTCGACCTTCTCATTTACGAACTTTCTCATTTACAAACACCTTCTAGCACCCAGGGGTGTGTAAATGAGAAGCTCAACTGTAATTAGGAGATGTTGAGAGCCAAAACTCATTATAAGAGATGCATTTATTACATATCGATTGCAAATAGTAGCAAATTTTTTATTTCTCAAAATAAACATGTTTTTAGACGATCTTCTCAGCCTTACTATATCGGACTTCTGTTTGGCGGGGACCACGCCGTGGTGGGTCCCGATTTCGGGAATTGCAATCATATCGATAGCGGCGATAGGCCTAGGCCTGCTCCGCTCTCTTTCGTAGGGGTCATATATTTTACTGTTTGTTTGTAGTATTTTTGTCGTGATTTGTCACTTAAACAAAAAGAGACAAGATCAGTTGTTTTATACATTATGTTATCTTTAGTAAAATCTGTTTTGGCAAT
>JAOTQE010099555.1:0-14009 GCA_025631205.1 Nesometra sesokonis
TTTTGTATTAACCAGGTACTTATCCCCAGACAAAAGGGGGACTATCCCCTAACAAAGGGATGCTTACCAAGACAATATGGGATTATCTGAAAAGTAATATCTCACTACTAAGAGGCCGAAAGCCCTGCAAAAATTTGCGTTATTTTACATTCTAAAAGACACATTAGAGTCCATCAAAATGCCCCGTCCAGATCAGCCTGTCTAGGTTTCGAAGTTCAGACTTGCGAGCGAATCAAGCTGAGGACAGGGGCCGCCGCGCCGGGGCTTCGGTCGGCGTCTTGGGGCCGAAGGTTCCGGAAAAATTTGCGTTATTTTTGCATTCTAAAAGACATTCCATCAGAATACCCCGTCCAGATCAACCTGTATTGGTTTCGAAGTTCAGATTTGCGAGCGAAAGGTGCAATTTAGGCTGGGGGATAGGGGCCGCCGAGGACCAAGATCAGGGTCCATGGGACGAAGGGCCGAGAAAAGTTATTTTACACTCTAAGAGACAAATTTGAGTCCATCAAAATATCCTGTTTTCCAGATCAGCCTGACTTGGTTTCAAAGTTTAGACATGCGAGCGAAGCGAGCAATTCAGGCTGGGGCCAAGAAGACGCCGATGGTTCCCCGGATGGGGTCCAGGGGCCGAAGGCCCCATAAAAATTTGCGTTATTTTACATTGTAAAAGATACATTAGAGTCCATAAAAATGCCCCGTCCAGATCAGCATGTGTTGGTTTTGAAGTCCAGACTTACAAGCGAAGAGAGCAAATTAGGCTGGAACCAAGGGGCCACAGAGGGCCTCTGGTCGGGGTCCAGGGGCCGAAGGCTCCGAAAAAAAATTTGAGCTACATTCTTAAGATACAAATGAAGTCCATAAACATGTCCCGTTTTCCAAATTAGCCTGGCTTGGTTTCAAAGTTCAGACTTCCAATTTAGGCTGGGGGACAGGGGCCGCCGAGGGCTCACGGTCCGGGTCCATGGGCCGAAGGGTCGGAAAAAATTGTGTTATTTTATATGGTAAAATACACACCAGAGTCCATCAAAATGCCCCGTTTTCCAGATAAACTTATCTTGGTTTCGAAGTTTAGACTTGCGAGCGAAACGGGCAATTTAGGCTGGGGCCAAGGGACCGCCGAGGGTCCCGGTCGGGGTCTGGGGCCGAAGGCCCCGAAAATATTGCGAGGCTGAGTACCATTCTGCATTATTTGGTTAAAAAAAATCTCCTGCCCTCATCAGTTTGTATGTTTTGGTAGGGTGATAAACTAATCATTTTTTATAGGGCCTTATGTTAAAATTTTCCATGTTCTTTAGTTTTTATTTATTCCTTAAAATATGTTTGTTGCTCGTCTGACCTTCGCACTGGCGAACGGTGCGAAGGTCTGGATCCACGCCTGATTATAGGCCTAACAAACCATTGAGTATGCATGACTTCCCATCGAAATAACTATTCATCACGTTACACATAACTGCTCCGGGCAGGCAGTATGTAATTAAACGGACGGGGGAAGGGTGCTAAGATTTGCTTGGGAAATGAGCCACTTATTCTGGGAAAAAGGAACCGCCTAAGGCCTCTGTCGGAATCCACGGGCCAGGCCCCAGAACAATTTTCATTATTTGACATGTTAAAAGGCAAATTCTAGTCCATCAAAATGTCTCACTTCTCAGATCAGCCTCTCTCTGTTTTGAAGTGGTAATCTTCAGCGCACCGCGGACCCAGGACTGGAAAGGAAGAGAGGCGACGTTTGAAAGTTCAAACTGAGCATTTAGCATGCAACGAAACCAGAATTGTTTGGAAGGGGTTCATTGGGCAGGAGTGGATCCAGACATATTTTCCGTAGTTTATTCATTTGTGATGTCATTGGATATTTGAAAAACTATTGAAAGATTTTGCTAAGTTACGAGCGAAGACTTGCGAGCGAACCGAGGTAGAGTGCGGACCACGGGGACGCCGATCTGGAAAGAAAGAGAGGCGTCGTCTGGAAGTTAAAACCAAAAACTTTCGGGTTAATGAAAACTTTCGGGAAATTGCCCTCGTATATAGTTCCAAATTTTAATAATGTTTCCAAAGTGTCACTAACACATCCGAACTGAAAGATGCCACATTTCTTTTTAAATATGGACCTATAAGCTAGTATATGTTCGGAAATGAAACGCTAAAAGCTGGATAATTAATTTAGAGTCTTATTGTCAATTATGTGCAGCCATACGGTTGAAGGTGGTTTTTGATAGCATCTCTCTTAATGTGACATTTCTTAATAAGCTCATAACCAGGATTGTTTGAAGTGCTTCGGTGGGCAGGAGAGGATGTAGACAAGTTTATGTTCGGTAAAAACGGGAGCGTGGTTTAACCTACCTCAGCCCTGCCAAGGTCGGGCCTGAGGTAACACTACGAACATTTTCTAATATTACGCTCGTAGATGCTCGGAAATGGTACTCTAATACATAAAAAAAAAAAAAAAAATAAAAGTCGTCAAATATAAAGCAATTGAGGTATGACTATGGCATCATGAACAAAAACACCCATTTCCATCACGGTTGGCCCGGGCCGAGACCCAAAATTGTAGAATATTGTACCTATAGGCGATGATGTTTAACGTTATACATGATTTTGATTGAAAGTGTCTCATTTAATGCAATTGAGGCATGACTGTGTTACGGCATCATTTGAATGAAACGATAAACCACCCACATAATTCCCATTCACCTTTAGAATAATGTCACCTAGATACGGAGCTTCAATTTGTCACAATTTAACACAATTGATGATTTGGTACTATAACCTCAGCTTCACCATGATAGGCTGAGGTGGCTTATGTTCCGAAAGGGACTCTTTTCTATTTAATTTCACAAGGATTTAGATGTTTTCAAGAAACATTGGCGGTCGCACGACATACGGGTTCACGCGATGATTTTTGCAAAAAATATAATTCACGCGAACCATTAAAACTCAACTGCACGGGTGCTTTTGAACCCCCGCCACTCCCGGGAATCTGAGAAGGGTTATACATAATGTCACCTCAAGATGTTCACTGTAAAAGTTTAGAATTCTGGTTTCAGACATATTTTGCGTAATTTGTTCATTTGTGGAGTCATCTTTGTACAGACATTTTAAAACAATGATGGCGCCTGGAGGGGTGGGGGCGTCTCGGGAAGGCTGGCCCCGTCGAAGAAGAGTATCACTTATGTCGGAGAAAAGCATAGAAATATTCTATAATTGACTCTGAAAATAGAAAATTGTCTCTACTGTTTACGTTTATATATCGTTAGCCACATGATTGGTGTTATTTTTAGTATTTTGCCTAGTTATACATATTAAAACAAAAATTATAGAGACAGGAAATGGACGGAGAGGAAAGAAGAGAGAGGGGAATTAAGACTATGGTAAGTTCAACAAGGAGTTTAAAGAGCATAGTTTTTTGTTCAGTATTCGTCAATCATGAATAGGCTTAACTATTTTTTTGCGTGAAATTAAAATTGTATCTGAAGTTCGATACATTTATATGTCCTCTTTTGAAGTATCGATCAAGTGAGAAAAAAAAATCATTTTCAGTACTGTATACACTTTAACACGATCAAATGTTGTATAATCATACAATTTTATTTTATTCGTCAAAAATATGGTCTAATGTGTGGCCGATAATTATATGGTCTAATGTGTGGCCGACATTTGCTGGTAACAATTTGAAAAAAAAATCAAAACATAGCCTTACATGGCTGATGCCGGGATATAAAATGTCTGGTATAGCACATTAAGATGACAGTTGATGGTAATGGTTTGTGATGACATACCGAAGCATTGTACTCGGATTTACAAACCAAAGATACAATACGCGAACGTTTATTGTATGTGGAATTAGTTTTGTTAATAAACCGATGCGATAAAGAGCTATAAAATCTGCATGAGTGGGTTTTTAGTCAAGTTGATATTGCCAATGGGCATTGTCATTTACCGTATTAGAAATATATCGTTAGGACTAAAGCTCGCAACTACTATTCAATTTTACACCGTGACGATGACTGAGACTAATTTAATTTAGTTCAAATTTATTTCAGATTTGCACACATATAATACATACATCAGATGAAAATAAAGAGATATAGAATAGAGTAACAAAAAACATGAGATTACACGACAACAGAAGTAAATTAAATCTTTCAAATGTATCTTAAATTTATTCAAGATTTGCATCCATGTAATACATAAAAATTAAAAAAAAACACAAAAATCCAGAGATGAAAACATAATGGAGTGACAAAGATCATTGGCCGTGTTTCTGTGGGATTGTCAGACGATAAAAGTAGTAATTTACATCTTTCAAATGTATCTAAAATTTATTCCATATTTGCATCCATATAATACATACACAAACAAAAAACGAAAATCAATAGGTGAAAACATAATGGAGTGACAAACATCGTGGATTTTCAGATTATCCGATAAAATATCATCTAATCAAATCAATTTTTAAAAGGACCCGCGCAACCCAAATGTAGACCATAATGCATTGTGAATTCATTAACTTCCGGTGATTTCCCTTTCTTTTGCGTGGCAGCCCGATGGCACCATGGTGAAATCGTAGCAAAAACAAGATCAAGGTTGACCCCGGATCAAAGGTAAAACAATTACCGTATTTATGTCAATTATGGGATACTTATCGGAATAAAATAGCATAATTATCGGATAATTTTATTATCTCAGAATAGATTAAACCCTCGTTTCTGCAGCACTTTTATCGGATAATTTTGATCGCGATAATTTATCGGATATTTTCCTGCGGAAACACGGCTAATGGATTACACGATTAAAAAAATAAATAAAATGTAGTAAATCTGTACATCCATATTGATATTCAGCTTAGAAAATTTATAAGTTTGCTTGATGTAGATACCAAGTTGCTTGAAGTCCACATTTGTGACTCTTATGAAAACCTAAAATAATTTACACAATCTCCGAATAGGATCACTTACAATTTAACGTCTATTTCAAATTTAGACAAATCATGTAAACCTTTGAGAAGAGAATGTCAAGGTTATTGTTGCCATACCTTCAATGAACAGCGTGATAGTTATAACTAAGTCCATAAATTATGTCTGGGTATTAAATAAAAAAAAATATCACAAAAGGTATACATTTTGTATTTATATTACTTCGTCTAATGAATGAATTATAATCAGATGAAACTCATAAAAATACGAATACTTAATATTTAAATTTATCACAAAAGGTATACATTTCGTATTTATATTACTTTGTCTAATGAATGAATTATAATCAGATGAAACTCATAATAATACAAATACTTAATATTTAAATAAACAAGAGAAAATAGTAAACAGGCATACACAAATTGAACGATGAATAAATAAATAACGGATCACATCTGACAAGCACTGCCACGTAAAGTAGATCCATACATACAAAAGGTCATTAAAGTGGTTACCACTATCTACATTCTGTCTCCTATAGCAAAAGATTAAGGATTATTCATAATTATATCTAGTATTCTCACTTATAATTCTCAACTATATACAGTATACAGTAGTTGAGAGCTTGACAAAAAATGAAGTTGTCGACTGCTGACATTCGTACCACTAGACCACCGAGCTGCACGTAATGATTGGGATGGAATTTGAGGCCAAACAAGCCGCGGGTATTAAATGTAAATTATAAACGAGAATATTAGATATAATTATGAATAATCCATTCATTTCCAGACTATAGTAATAATCATAAAAAGTTCTTAAAGTCGCCGATAGGTGACGCTAGAATTGTAAATAATACTTGGGTGGTTATTCTGGTTGCTCCCTAATGCAACATTATTAGTTTCTGTTTAACAAAATATGAACCTTTCCAGTCGTCTTTCAAAGTGACGGTGTGTGTGTGTGTGTGACTCTGTTATTTAGACGTCATGATAGTTTCTAAACAGGTAAACGTGACATTCCTACAGCTCATATCTAGGCAGTGTTAGTAATCTATTTTTGCCCTGGTTTAAAAAATACATTTGGATAATAGTAAATAACAAAATATAATAGACTTCAGTCACGTGACAAATTATTTCCCTGTTGTAAATTCTGGCCCGTCTAATGAGACTAGCAGAGGGTTCTGTTTCGGCATGGCAACCATGGATGGCAACGACCTGATGTTCTGTTTTTTATCAGCCAAAAGTGATAGGCTTACAGTAATGCAATAGGTTCTAAATGAGTATTTTGAACACCGAAAAAAAAAAGAAATCTTAAAAGGGATTTTCAAACTAAAGGAAGTTAACTTTTCGCTTAAAACACTGGCCCAAAGTTAGAATTACCATCACCACAGAGGTGTGGTTAAGAACTCTACCCAATGATCACACTACAACATACAAACGACGCTGTTAAATCATGGGGCCTCTGTTGCTCCATCCATGGTTAGATTATAGACAAATAAACCAAGGCCAATTCGGTATTCGTGTAAATACAGTACATCCTGGCACAACAAAGTGGATGTTGTCGGAAAATTGTATGTTTCAATGCCTCAGACGTAATTGAAACTTACAATCTCTAACGTAAGGGCGAGCGCCTTAGTCATTATACCACTCAGTTTTGATGGTTAACATGTTTAAATTACAGTCATAGATATATTGGACGTGGAAGCCTGTGGCGTAGCGGTAGGAATTTGAGCTTCCAATAGTGAGGTCGGCATTTAAGTCTGAGACTCGCCACTCGTTTGTGCCCTTGAGCAAGGTACTTTACCTGCAGTTGCTTCTCCCCACTCACGAGTGCTGTAATAGTGGGTACCTAAGAGTTTCGAATGTCATGCGCTGATTTATATATCATGCAGCAAAGACGTCGTGCCAATCATTGGGGTAATAATGGGGAGAGCGTCATGAGACATAATTGTATAGAGCGCGATATAAAAGCCTGCATACTATTATTATGTATCGCACAAATAGCCCTCGTAAAGTACGGCTTCAATTATTACGTTTATAAATACATTACAGCTATACATATACAGTCATATAAATAAATAGAAATTAATAATACTTCTATTAGGAATAGACAGATAGCACTGCGTTGTTTGTCATTGAGGTTACTAGTTCAAACCTTCTTCTTCTTCTTCTTCCTTTCTTTATTATCCAAAGACATACAAAATTACATAAATAATGACAAAATATTTTGTTTTGCCTTCAAATAAAAGGAGGTTGAAAAGAGGCAACTTCATGCCTATCGTGTTCAACGCCCTATAAAATCAGAAAAAAAAAATACAAATACAAAAATACAACTCGCTCTACACATCTCAGGAGATCATATTCGGGTACCCATGCACAATCTACTAAACAAATAGACAATGATTGGACCGATTTCAGATGAACATATTTTTATTTGATATTATTATTAGGTAATTAAAAACCTTTAAAATACTTCTGAATAACATACATTAAAACATTTTGCGAGATTGATACAGATTGATACCATAAAATGTGTTTACATAAAATATACAATGATTGTACCGGTAAACGTCTGAATTCTTGTGACCGCCCGATTACTTTCTTGTGACCGTTTTGTTGTAACCGTCTAAGTTCTTGTAACCGTCTGGTTGCTTGTTACTGCCTAATTATTTGTTACCGTCTGTGATTGCTTGTTACCGTACCGTCTGTGATTGCTTATGACCATCTTATGACCATCTTAATTGTTGCTTGTGACCGTCTTGTGGCTTGTGACGTTCTGATTACTTGTGACCGTCTAATCGCTTGTGACCGTCTAATCCCTTGTGACAGTCTGGTTGTTTGTGGCCGCCTAATTACTTGTTACCGTTTGTGATGGCTTGTGACCACCATCTTGCTGCTTGTGACGTTTTGATTACTTGTGACCGTCTAATCTCTTGTGACCGGATGGTTGTTTATGGCTGTCGAATTGTATTCATTCGAGACTTGATATTATCCGGCCGCTTGTGTCCCGATTTTATCACCTAAACGTTTGTGGCCTTCTAAATGATAGAGACGTCTGGTTTCTTGTGAACGTCCGAATTACGTCCAACCATTGTGGTCTAATAACGTCCATTATAATTCACGTTATCATAGTAACCATTATTTCTTCTTGATGATCTGTGAACCTAAAGAAAAATAAATAATTGACACAGTAAAATCTCGAGGAAGCCCTTTCTTATGCTTACACATAATCCTCCAAAAAGCCCACTTGAAAACGAAGCCTATTGGTTTCTTTTTGAGATATTATTCTTTTCGGGATAAAGTTTCATAAAATACAGTACCAAAATATACACTGGTAAACACTTGGGACATTTTATTATGAGTATAAATCGATATTACTGAACAATAGGATGCACTGTGTAATGCAAGAAAGAATGAGTATTTGATCAAGTGACAAATTGATATCATTGCATAGGTTACCATTGTAGCTACTCCCAAAAGATCAATACTACGGAACATGTCAAAAGAATATGATTCAGTTACTGCAGCAATTCGTTTACAATAGTATTAGTTGTAACCGAAAAAGAATTACTACAAACAAGTCGAGATTTTACCTTGTATGTAAAAGAAATTAAAATAAATACATTTGCGCTAGATCACTTTTAAGTTAATTAAAATACAAAAATATAATGAATTACTGTAGTAACTCATTGCATGTACATTCCCATTACAGAGTTTCATCAGTTTTACTCAACATTTTTAAAGAAATGTAGGGTTATTTTGAATTAACCACCTCACTGGCTTATCAAATTAAATGTTTAAAAAGGATAGGAATATACTGTACAGCTAAGAGGTCAAGTTAAAACTAATCAAATTATCCATTGTGATTAGACTTGACAAAACCTTCTAATGGAAATGTACACCTAATGTGTAGTACAATAATTTGTACATTATCCATTGTTTGGATAGCAAGTTACCCGAGTAGAATGTAGAGCCTCTTATCCTGTAGGGATGTACGGACGCATAAATCCTGTCCTAGAATCTATCCCTGATGATCTTATACGACCCTAAATGTTAAAATATAAAGTTGAATAAACAAATTAGTTATTTACCCCACAGAATGTCAATATAGAATTATGTTTTGATCAGGGAACAGTTAAATTTGTTCCCTGGATTGATCAGGGAACAGTTAAATTACAACTGTTCCCTGGTTTTGATATTATGACACTATTTGTAAATCAATCTTAGGTTACGTTCAGATTCACGGCTTAGCCGGAGCTTAGCGTAAGCAAGGCGTAATATAAGCGAATCTGCAGCGTAACGACTAAAGTTCGGACACAAGGCGTAGCGCAAGTCATATAATAAGTAATATTAAAATTGCCGCCTGTGGGTTTTTCTATGACAAGTGATCCGTAATTGATTGGCCAATACAGACCGATTGGAAATTGTGATTGGTCAACGCGTACCACAAAGACAAATCCATTCAGGTGTGCAAGGTTGAGCTTTGTAGCTTACGCTAATCGGAGTAATGCAGATTACTGAATTACGCTAATCGTCGGGTAGTTCAGACACAAATAATCGACATGTCTTTTTAAATTTTCACTGTGACAAGACGGTTCAACCTAAGATCTTTGAACTTTGCCAAATGATAGACAATATCAACTTTGTTTGTGTGCTGATTTTCAAGAAGCAAATGTATTGCATATGGAAGTCATCTGTTTAAAAAGTTCTTCCTTTCTTTAATTTTGCGTTCAAAAGTCTTTAAACAAGTCATCTAGACGTATTTAAAAAAGTCTATCTTTCTTTAAGGAAAACAAAATGGTACCCCTCAAAATCTTTTAAGATCAATGACAGCAACTGCGGGCCTGGAAACCAGAACGTATTGTTTTCCTCCATAACATTCAAATATTGCAATAGAACTTAATTAACAATCAGTTTTAAGATTTTAAGAGTTCTAACATATTTTAATGTTAATTATCTTATAAATCGTAATAAATTTTATCCATTTTTATGTATGATGTACATTTACTGTAATGCTTATGATTCATTATTTCGACAGCGTTATATCTTCATCAGAAATACCATTTTAGACGTTAATTAAAAAATAATGCTTATTGTATTACAAAAAAGATTCTCACGTTAAGATATCCGGTGTGACTTAAAACATTCGCTAGCTGATCAATTCTCGAGTCATCATCTTCGAGTGAAGACGACAAAGAGTCTGTATCGTAATGAGCTGAACTAGATGAAACATCACGTGCACTGGCTGTTGGGTTACGGACCACAAATCCCTTACGTTGATACAAATATGTGGTTCTTCGCCGCCTGATCGCAATGAATATGAAATATAATATTGCGATTATAACTAGTAAAATGACAGAAACGGATACGACAGCTATGGCGATTACGAAGGTTGTGTCGTCTGATGATTCTAAAAAAAAAATATATCAACAGTGACATTATAAAAGACACAAACTGTTACACGTGCGTGGATAAAAACCGTAGAAATATTTGTTAATCACTGAACGCGCGCGTTGTGCGTCTCTTTACGCGCGCATAACAATCTCTGCCATTTCAATATGTCACTATCTACCATTATGTAGAACATAAATATTGGTAAATAAATCAGTTACTTCTTAAAATCTCTTTTCACATAATTGTTTTGTTGTGATTAAATCTTTATCAACATTTTTGGGAGTTTAGAAAAGGAAAGCTCATTATCAATCATTCTCCATCAACTAAAATATTCTCATTAAAGCTAAAGAAACACTTAATATCTACATACAGTAATTAATCGATAATGTCATTGGTATTTCCAATCGGCTTTTCTTTTTGTGTATTATATGTATATACATTTTGTTTTTATTTTTTTATTATTATGTTTGTTGTTTATGTTTGTACTTATAGTCTTGTTATGATTTTTCTTGTACAGCCCGTCACAAGCTTTCGCTTTTGGAGTGTTAGCCTCTCTTAACCAAAAAATGTACTTTGTTTTTGTATTGTTGAAAAAAAAGAGAACTAAATGTATAATGAATTGAAGAAGTTTGTAAAATGTTTATTTTGTATTTTAAGGCCGTTGACATTTAAACAGTATACTCAATAAATCCTCGCCTCAGAGAGGAAGATATTTGTTTTTTTATCAAAAGAGGGAGCCATCGTAGTGGTTAATCACAGCCATGAGATATGTCCGAAACCTGTACAATCAAGTGCAGAGTAATTGTTCCGAAAGGTATCCTTTTCTATATTTTAATCACATTGCAAATTGTTCTCAGTGGAATCTTCCGCAAAACATCTTACTAATGTAGCATAAGGAGTAGGACTCTTAAATATAATTAAGTATCATTACCATATAATGAAATAAGTAACAGTTATATATTCAAGTAATAAGACTTTATCCAACACTATAACATTATTTACAGTTACCAATTAGGCACATTATGTGCAAAGTTACCTTGTTGAAAATCCCTTTGAGCTTACCTTTGGTTTCAGTGCATCGATCACCAGTAAACCCATCCGGACAACTGCACAAAGTAAAATAGTAATGTATTATCAACATAGATTTACTGTATTATTTAAGGCTAGATGGTAAACTTAACACTATAGAATTGCAGTCCCATGTAGGCGCTTACTATTTTGATTTCGTCAGCCTTCGTCACAAACATGTAAGTTAAATAATAATGACGGTTTTATAATTATTGTATTGTTAACATTAACTTAATCATTCAAATTATTTACACATGCCAAATATATTTTATGTTGTCATGTCTTATATTTCAATTAAATTTACTTTTTTTTTATGTAAGATTGGGGGCGCAATTTCAACGCAGCACCAGCGTTAGAACGTAACACGATTTGATTGAGCGCCAGGACAAACAACGCGCTATTGCCGGAGCGACAGATAACGAAGCAAATGAAAATAGAATTGATGATAAATATTCATGTTATTATAGCGCCATTAATCTACTTGGCAGAGACTTCGAGGAAAAAATCACCCCCTTCCCTACTGCCATTACCACACTATCACACATAACCTCTTACGACAGAATAACATCAAACCACTGTTTAAAAACTGAAAATTAACCCTTTTGCTGTGTGGGCCCGGTACTACCGTTTCCGTTAAATGGTGTGCGCAGTAAAACGGTTAAGCTATTACCTGCAAATTCGCTCGAGTAAATAGTTGATGGTACAGGCGCCACCATTAGAGCAATACAGGTCTGTGCATTCAATTGGAAGATCTGAAAAATAAAACGCAATACGTATAAGAATAGGCCTAATCCTATATAATAAAGATTTTTATAAGATTTATATCTGTATATAAACATTTTTATTTATCAAAATTACTCAGTGGCCCCTTTACAAGGTTATGTCCTTAAGACTAGGGATCACCGAAACATTAAACAATGAAATTCTGCATCTTCTGGTGGAAGAAGTTATATACGTAAGGATACCCATATTTTTAAATTCTAAAGCAATCGGATAATTATACTTTGAATGTGAACACTAGCACGACAATATAACACAATACGCATAGGGATATAATAAAGTTTTTTAGGTGATTTATATCTCTATATTCAAAGAAACCCACACCCTTATGACAACAGGTCAACTTCTTTTGTAATTCTGAAGCAATCAACTAATTATATTTTGAATGTGGATACAAACACAATAGAAATATTGCGGTGTGGGTGTTGAGCTAACCTAATTGTTGTTCTAAGCTGGGATGGTGTGTAAAATCTATGAACCATACAGTACCGTAGTTTCATCTTCATTTAGTTCATGCTTCTGTAAGCCTACAATAGGATCATAACTAATAGTTACAAAAACAACAGGTTACCTTCTTTTAAATTCTAAAGCAATCAGTATATTTCAAATGTGGACACAAGTACAACGAATATTAATAAATCCCTAATATTATAAAAACCTCTTTTGACCCTTCCGTATTTTCAAATTTTCGACCTATCACTAATATAACTTTTATTGCCAAAATAATTGATGTTTGTTTCTTATTCTAGTTGAATTTCTTGATAACAATAACTTATTTATTGTTATCAATGCACAATAGAAAGTCCCACAACACTAAATCGCCCATTCTCCAAGTTCATAATAAGTTTCCCAAGACCTTAGACATTTTATTCTTTCAGGTTTAAGAGTTGCTTTTAACTCTATGGGCCATCTCACCCTCATTAAGCGCCTTGCAGAAATTGGTGTATCTGGTACTGATTTACAATGGTTCCAATCTTATCTAATCTCCACACGTCAATCTGTGCGTATAAAGGTTGCTGTATCTGATGGTATTACCAATGGTTTGGTGTTCCTTAAAGATCCACTCTCGGTAATATTCTGTTCGTCCTCTTGGTAACATACAATGGCGGACGCAGGGGTGTTGCCCTAGTTGCCCGGGCAACACCCTTAATTTTATACTTTTCTTGTAGTAACATACAAAATCTGAAAGTGGTACAGCATAGTTCTACTAAATATCCATTACATCGTATATTAATATTTACATTTCTGGGGCTGGCTGAGAATAATTTGTATGCGCATATTACTCACTGAACCCTATCGGAGGATACAAGGATTTTGATTCTGGGCAACCTCCTTAAATTTATTCTGCGACCGCCACTGCATTATTTGCAATCACTCTATAATGTAAGCAGATGACACTATGTCACCAATAGGTTGATGCAAAAAAAAAATCGTATGGATATGTGCATAGATGATGTCAAATCGTGGTTGCCTAGGAATATCTTCTTCAACACCAATATGACATAAGTGCTATTCATAACACATAAACATCGAAATAACATCAATAACATTTTATCATTTCAAGTTGGTGATTCCATGATAATCTATGCAACCAAAGTTCAGAATGGTATAGGTTACATTTGACACTCGAATGTTTAAGAAATAACATAAATAACAAGTTAAATGCCATATTCTACCAGATCCGCAACATCAAGATACGAAAATGTTCAACAAAGACACAACCCAAAGGCTTGTTCACGCCCTTATAACATCTAAACTCCGTTATTGTAATGGTGACATACCTCTATTAGCGAGGTTTCGCAAACTTACGAAATACGAAAACGAAAACGGATACGTCACACTCCAATTTTTTAAAGTTCCT
>JAOTQE010099566.1:0-18145 GCA_025631205.1 Nesometra sesokonis
TACTCAAGTTACATGATATTAATGCTATTCAGCAATGTCTTTTTTTGTATTCATCTATTAACTCCCTTCTTCCCAGATAGTCTAGCAGATTTAGATGAAAAATAGGTCTTTAGTCAAACAAATTGCAAAAGTTTGTTTTTTTCGCTGATTCTGGTTCATCAGGTAGTACTGAATGACATATCCAAAATGGGACGCGAGATTCAAGCCAGAACCCGCCTAATTTGCATAAATATGCAAATTAGCTACCACCATTACGAAAATACTAATTTTCCGGTATATCTCTGCACCTAGTCATTCAATTTTCACAAATAAGCTGCTCAAACATATGTTTTCATGGTCAGAGAATAATATCATTATATTTTAAAGTTAAAATTATGCATGTAATTAAAAATAATTATGCAAATGAGCTACCGCCATTATGAAAAAACTCATTTTCTGGAATATCTCTGTACCTAGTCATTCATTTTCATAAATAAAGTATTTAAACCCATGTTTTCATTAAGAGAATATTATCATGATATTGTTGAATTATAATTATATTATAATTGAAATTAATTATGTAAATGAGCTATAACCCTTTAAAACCCGTAATTTACTGCCATATCTCTGTTGTAGAGTAGATGGAGCTCAGAAAAGGATGTGACAAAACATCTCATAATTTGTTTCAATTCTTAGGGACTGCTTCACTCAGAGCATTAATTTTGTCATAAAATGGTTAGTTAAGGTTACATCTTGTTGAAAGAATATGAAAATTTGAGGGTTTTTTTTGGGTAGGGATATACAGTAGCTATTAGTGCAATTTTAGATAATCAATTCAAATAATAATATACGTATCTTCTTCTTCTACTTCTTACCTAAGCTGCAATGTTTAAAATTAGGTTCTTACAATCGAGACACTATATATTAGGTCATAAATGGTCAAAGGTCACATACGGTTGTTTAAGAATGGATAGACATCTCAGCTCTTGAGCAGCTTTGGGGGTAATATAAATAGCAATAAAGTTCTATGCCATTGCTTATCTCTATGAAAATAGGCCTATGATATGTTTTTAGTAAAAATTAAAAACCAAGACGACCACCCATACCCAAACAATTTTATTTTATTTTAACAATACATGACTTTAGTCCACGAATAATCAATCGCTCGATTGTTATGAAATTTGTATTAAACCGTTATTTAATTCGCTATGGCCATAGCGAATTAAATAACGTTTAGGATAGTACCAATATCAAAAGAATTGATTACCTAAAAACTAGACTTATTTGTTAGTTATTCTACCACACAAATTCCTGGTACATTATTCCAAATTGTTTTAACAATATATGGCGCTATTGACTGCTCATACCATAATCAAGGACCCAATTTGAACTATGAACTACTGTATTTATATAACCACACCAAAAACTTAAGATTTCATTATTTTTTCAGCAATGAGATCTTTGACCATTTTGCCCGATTGCTATGAATCAAATTTTAACACATGAGAAATTAAGTATTCTGTAGGATGATACAAAGATTATATAAATTGATCATACAAAATTTTACTTATTGCTATTTATATTAACTGTAAAAAGGTGAAATTTTCATTTAAAAAAAAATTTAAATGGCCTTTGACGATGACCTAATAAATGACCTGATTGTTATGAACTGGATGTTACAGCATATAAAATTAAGTAATACTTATGATCATACTATGATCAAAGGAGTTGATTATACAAAGTGGCTAATATGGCTATTTACAGCACCCCTACCTCAAAACTTAAGATTTCCATATTTTTTTAACATTATATGACCTTTGACAATGTATGACCTAATAAATGGCCCGATTGTTAAGAAATTTATGTTAAAACATGGAAAGATAAGAAATCATTAGGAAATATCAAAGACATTGACCATACAAAAATGCACTTATGGATATTTATTCCTACTCCAAAAACTAAAAAATTCCATCATTTTGCAAAATTATATGACCTTTAACCATTTATGAGCTAATAAATGGCTCGATTGCCATGATCGTAATTTTAAAACATCAAATTAAGTAATCCCCATGATGATACCATGATCAAAGGCATTGATCATACAAAACGGTAAGTATGGCTATTTATAATACCCCTATGTCCCCAAAACCTTGTATTTACATAAGATTTCAACATTATGTGACCTTTGACTATTGATGACCTAATGAATGAAAGATGTAACACATGGCAACTTAAGTTATTCCTAGGATTAAAGAAATTAATCGCATAAAACTGCATGTATGGCTATTTATATTACCTCTACATCTAAAACTGGAGATTTCTATTATTCTGAGCCTTATGTGACTTTTGATCATTTGTGACCTATTAAATGACCCAAATGTAATCCTTAGGATGCTACCAAGATCAAATAATTGACAAATTGGAATATGGCTTTTTATAAAACCCCAACCCCCAAAACCACCATGACCATTAATAACCTAATAAATAGCACGATTGTTATTCACTTAATGTTAAGATATAGCAGATATAATATTTAGGGTGATGCAAAGGTAAACTGAATTGATCATACAAAACTTTTCTTGTGGCTATTTATATTACCCCAACCCAAAACCTGAGACTTACATACTTCATCAACATAATGTGACTTTGACCATGACCATTTATGACCTATTAAATAATGCCTTCATTATTAAGAGCTTATATTGTTAAAAAATACGAAATTAAATAATTCTTAGAACTACACTTATTACTATTTATATTATCCCTACCCCAAAACTCACATTTTCATACTTTTTCAACAAGATGTGACCTTTGACTATTTCTGACATAATAAATGCTCTATGAATTTAAACAAATTATGAGATGCTAAATTGGTATTACCGAAAATACGGTGGCTCATTTGCATAATTAATATTAATTATATGCATAATTGTAATTTAACAATAGGATAACGGTATTCTCTGGCCATGAAAACATACTTAGGTTTAAACACTTTGATTATAAAAATTGAATGACTAGGTCCAGAAATAATCATCAGAAAATATTATTTATTTTTCTTAATGGCGGTAGCTCATTTGCATAATTTACTTTAATTATATGCATTAAATTAATTTTAAAATGTGATGATAATATCCTCTGCCCATTAAAACGTAGGTGAAAACACTTTATTTTATAAAAATTGAATGACTAAGTAGAAAATTTCAAGAGAATTAATTTTTATTTCGTAATGGTGAGAGCTAATTTGCATATTTATGCATAATTAATATTAATTATATGCATAATGGTAATTCAACAATATGATAACGGTATTCTCCCACCATAAAAACATAGGTATAAACACTTTGGTTATAAAAATTGAATGCCTAGGTCCAAAAATAATCCAGAAAATTTTGTGATTTTTCGTAATGGCGGAAGCTTATTTGCACAATTAACTTCAATTATATGTATTATATTGATATTAAAACGTGATGACAATATCCTCTGCCCATTAAAACATAGGTTAGAACACTTTATTTATAAAAATTGAATGACTAAGTACAAAAAAAATCAAGAAAATTATTTTTTTTTCGTAATGGTGATAGTTAATTAGCATATTTATGCATAATTAATATTAATTATATGCATGATTGTAATTCAACAATATGATAATGATATTCTCTGACCATAAAAACATAGGTTTAAACACTTTGGTTTTAAAAATTCAATGACTGCAGTGTTAAGTCCAGAAATAATCCAGAAAATATGATTTTTCGTAATGGCGGATTCTCATTTGCATAATTAACTTTAATTAAATGCATTACATTAATTCAAAAATGTGATGATAACATCCTCTGCCCATTAAAACATAGGTTAGAAAACTTTATTTATAAAAATTAAATGACTAAATACAGAAAAATTTAAGAAAATTAGTATTTTACGTAATGGTGATAGCTAATTTGCATATTTATGCAAATTAGGTGGGTTCCAGGGTTGAAACTCGCGTCCCATTTTGGATATGTCATTCAGTACTACATGATGAACTAGAATCAGCAAAAAAAAACAAACTTTTGCAATTTGTTTGACTCAAACCTCTAAATCTGCTAGTCTAAGACACCAATGTAATATTTTTAACCCTAATTATTCTTTTCATAATTACTATACTAGACCCAGATCAGAATTACATATAGAAAACTTCCATACTAACTACTTCATGAATAATATCAGATTCTCGGGCCCTAAACTATGGAATAACTTACTCATACATATCACAAATGCAGCCTAAAAACAGATATGTTTATCAAGACTTAAGAAACATTTTATTTCAAGGTATTTAAATAATTAAATTCATAACACTCTTTTTCCTCATCATATCGGTCCCAATTTGATTCGTTTTTCTCCGTTAAACGTTACATGTACTCTGTGTCTGTAATTCGTCTTCGGTCGTTTTGTCTACTGTCCGGTTTTTTTCGGTAATTGTTAGTGTCATTGTCTCTCTGTCTGGGCTGGCCTACCTCAAGACTTCGTCTTTTTGGGCTGCTGCCCTTTTCCAATATTATCTTGTCATTATACTTTATTACAGTGCATTCGTATTATTATTGGAAGAAAATAAATGTTTTGTTGAACTTGAAGTTGTACATCCTCAACCAGAGCACATCTTCAAATAGGTTGAATGCACTGCTGGCGTTTCATATATCGTGATAACTATTTTAATGAAACTCAAAACAGCAGCTGGTGAAATTGAATCGGTAGAAGAATAATCAAAAATAATCCTGTTTAAAATGAGATGTATAGAACATAGTCTGTGATTATCGATGTAACTATGTCTGAAGCACAACATTCTTCAAATAATATCATTACTTCACATTTGGAATGTTCCCAATCATGAGTATTGACACTTTTTTCCTAGACTGTTGTCAAAATGCCTTTCCAAAAAAAGTTAGACCTTGATTGTGAACTTAATCAGTACCCGTCATTCCATTAATTAATCTGTGTTATGTTTTCATTATAACTATCATTCATATCCAAAAGAAAGAACCCGCCAATGGCCACAGCATCATTCTGATGACAGGATCGGATAGTATATCAGAGCTGGATTGAGGAGGTCCGGTGCCAAGTTTCAGGCTGAATGCACGATATCTGGTATTTCTAAGGAGTCTGGGACCTACCTTAAACAATAGTTTACAAAGACACACAAAGAACATGGGTAAAGGTAGACTTTCCCCAAGTCGCTTGTGTCTGGTTGATTTTTTAACTATGCAGCTCCACCAACAATTAAAAGGAATCAAGCAATAAAACTGGATAAACCCGACCATAAGGCCTATAAGACAGGCTAGGGTAAACGCATTATGTAGCTTCTCGGTATTATGACGCGCGTATATCCGGTTATATTATCAAATAATTGGAAATACAAAATAAGTGTATGTATTTGAGGCGTGACACGGTAAAACCATCAAGTTGTAGGAGAATTCCAGAGATTATTGTTAAAATCATACTACAAATTTCGTAACCTTTAATATAAAATGGAGGGTCAATTATGAAAATCGGATCTATAACTGGACAAAATATACACAAAAATTGTGTTTGTATTTGTTTATATTTCCTGTTGTTTATTTGCTAATTTCTCAATAACTTTCTGTGCGACAACTTGGTGGTTTTTCCATGCCTAGACCCATTTATTAAACAACAAACGACCTATTTTGTTAAATCTCTTCGAGCACATTGTATACCTGTCACACGAATAAAATGCACTATATCCGTTTATAATTGAGTTATAATATGAGATTTTACTGTCGATTGAAGAACGAAAGGTTTAATGTCTGACGTAATATCTCTAACACAGGTACTTAACGAGACAATGTTACAATTCAATAAATCATAAAACGAATTTGAAATATATGGAACAAAAAAAGAGATAACTGATTGATAGAAGATAATCAATTATGTATCCAGGGCTGCCAATTAACGACAGAGAATAGAGTTAACTTGATTTCTCTCTAGCGGCGGATCCCAGGGAGTTTTATGGGACGTGGTGAGAATCCTCAAAATGGTTGCGTGTCGTAAACAGAAATAGACGCAGGCCGAGGGCCACAAGCAGGGAAAATGAACAATATAGATAAAACGGGAAAAAGTTCTTAAAATTGGGGGCAATATGTTTTTTTTTAAGTTTTTCTGTTTATTGTTTCATCACATGTGAATTCATCACATAAATCTCGAAAATCAGAAAATCTCCTGACTTTTTGGCTACTGAGAATTAAAAATAACTAATGCAGATAATGGAGCCCACTAAAGAAAGTAATTCATTCTTTCAATTTTATTTCAATAAAGAATATCGATTTAAAAGAGCATTGCCTCTTTCTAATAATCATGCCATCTATCCACTCTTTCAATACACGAATTTATCAAATACAAAGTGACAACACGAATTTTTAGTGAAAACCCCGGTGGCATGAAGGAAAAATGGAAACTATATAAATAACTATTAATATAACTGTATTTAATTACACGCAAAATAACCCACCTTCAGGCAATAATAAAACTAGTTTCCCGGACTTTATAGGAACATTCTGTGCAGTTTAATATTAATTGCACTTCAAAAGGTCATTGGGTGATTAGATGAATTGAAAATATGAAAAAAATGACGCGAGTAGTTATTAATTTGTCAGTGACACCACAAAGAGACAAATAGCTACGCGCGCAGAGGAAGGCGCACGTAGAGACGCAAAATGTAGACGCTCTTATTTGTACGCGCGCGTTTTGCGTCTTATACGCGCACATCTTTACAGGCGGGTAACAGTGTGCACCTTTTCGTAGTGTAACTGACACATTTTAAATATCACTATAAAAACAAAGTAGAAGTTAATAAATTATTAATAAATTAAATAAATCAGACATTTAAGTTTACTTATAAGAGAAGAAGGAAGATGTGGTGGCGATTAGAATTTGAATAGCAAAAGGTTATTTTAACAAGAGAAGACTTACCGACAAATGAATAGGTAAGGTTTCATGAAAATAATTATGGCTTTCACGCTGTTCACAAACAAACATACATACAAACACATAGGGACGAAAACATAACCTCTTTTAACTTCGTTGGAGGAGGTAATGCAAATATAATAATTAAACACTGAGATGTTCTTTGGAGAAATTATTGAAGTGGTAATATAAGAAAGAGACTTCAAAGGAAGAAAAGGAGTGATAGATATAATTTGTTTTGCTCAACTCTGACATGAACCATACGGAATACTTAGTACAGTTGAGAATACTTGCGAAAAATCGCAAATTTTTTTCAAGTGGGATTGTCAAGTTGTTGTCGGGTGGAACCCAAATCGACGTCTCCAGATAACTAGCCTGGCATCTGTACCACTAGACCACCACGCTTGCACTTAGTGACTAGGGACAGAATTCAAGCTCAATAATCAGCGAGTAGGCCTACTGCAAGGTATGTAAACGTATACATGTAAAATGTATACGTTTTGGGTCAGGAAAAATACAATTTGGTTTGACCGAATATTCAGTACAGTTGAGAATACTTGCGAACAAATTGCAAAGTGTGATAAAATTGACTACTCACGTACAGTGCTCAGACTAAATAAGCGCACCTTCCGAATCAACCGTTGGAATAAAGGCCCCTCTAATATGAATAAGCGGCATGTATTATGACTTCATCAAACGAAATTTTGGTCTCGTCCAATCAAATAACTTATTTTGATGACGTCATACAGTTTTTAAAATGTGTTCATTGAAATCCATGGGTGTCAAAAGCCCTTATGTTTAAATACAAAGGTTGTATTATTTCTTTATATTTTAATGAAAATTGATAGTGCCCAATCAGAAAACAGCATTTTGATGATGTCATACAGGTTTGAAAATATGTTAATTGTATTCTCCGGGTCTGCAAACACCTCCTTTTGCAGCTACGGTAACCTTTTTTGAGCGTTTTGAATGATTATTTACTTTTGTCACACTTTGGGTTTATTTTGGCCCACTGTGTGTCGGTTGGTATGTCAGTCCATCCTATCTGCTGATCGGACAGTCTCCAAAAAATATAATAATAAAATGTTTGGTGTATAAACATTGACAAATTTTGTGTCGTTAAAAGTAGAGTTGTTTCCGTTTCTATCCATGATTTAATTTAAAAAACAACCAACGCCCCTCTCAATTTGCTTATTTCCTAGAGTGCCCCCTAATTTCTACTCCGCTTCAATAAGCGAGCCCTCCCCGCCCCTCAAAACAAAATTTTAAGCGCGCCCGGGCGATTATTCGCGCGAGTACGGTAGACATTAGTACCACTTAGTTATAAAAACATCGTTATGGTTTTTAAAAAAAAACAATTTCCATACACCAAACAAGTTCAAAAGTTCGTGGTAACTTTTCGACTTGTTAGACGCACTTACGATAAAACTGGGTGAAATCCCCTACCAAGAAAAAAATCCCCACACAATCTGATGACAACAGCAACTCTATATTGTGATTAATGATTTTCTATTAAATTTAAATGTTACAATTTGTATCATCGGCACTCGGTGATATTTAGTTCATATCCCGGGAGCATCACCATAGGCACAGTAACTATGGAATTGATTTTAATAACCCGTGGTTATCATTTATATGCCCATGTGTGTCATTAATTATTGTAAGTTATTTTATGGAAACGTCACAAAGATAATTTATAGATTTAATTATACAATATTAACTATATTGAAATCGCCAATTAGAATAATAGCTTAGGGCGGTGGTATAAAAATACACCAAATAAAAATCTATAATCATACCTAACAAATTACATAGTGATCGAGACTTGATAATGATTTAGTACTCTCTGCAGGAATTCTGATTCTGCTGGCTTGTGTTCGTTTTTGGTCCGGCTAGGCGGATCAAATTGATTAATCAATTATGTAATTTTGGTAACCGTCGGAAAAGTTAGAGGGCGCTTTATTGTTTAACAAGTAGTCGTATCTCGATAAGCTACCAGCTCTATGCCATCTCACTAAATTATGTAAAAACCGCTTACCATACAATGTAAATAAATATACATTATTTCATTTACTATGAAAAACATACAGTGCCCTCATGGGTCATACTTTGAGTTGTTTTTAATTCTAGAATTCAGTTCTGTTGTCGTGCCACGGTTGGCCGAGTGAGAATAACGTTTGTCTTGTAGCCTATAATTAAATTCAAGCGAAGGTTTAAGTCCCCTTCTGGACAATAAAAAAATATTTTAAATAAACATCCAAACGCCTTCTCCAACCATTCATAATTAGCTTGTAAAACTCAGTTCTTTTGTCAAGTAACAATTGGCAGAGTGGATATAATGGTTTACTTGAAACCAAAAATGCTAGTCAAGCCCGCGTTTGATTCCCCTTCAGCACTATGTAATAATATTGTTTTTATGCTATCAAACGCCCTAAAATTTTCCGACCATCACAAACAAATGACCAGACGGATGGTTCTAGAGTTCCGTCAAGACGAAGCTAAAAACCATTTGTAGAATTAGAAGGGGAATTGAACCCGATGAATAATTCAATTGCAGTTGCAAGTCAACCGTTTTATCCCACTTGACTAACTGTCGCTAGAAAACAGACCTGAATTTAGAAGAAAATAACTATCGAACAAGTTTGATGGGCTGAACTCTGCTTAATTTTTTTATAGTCTTTTACTCTCTCGGCTGATTGTTGGTTGACAGCAGAACTGAGTCTTAGAAGAAAATAACGAATTGGTGAAAGGATTGGAAAAACCACCAAGTTGTTAGAAAATTGGAAAATAGAGTTAATACTACAGCCGTATTGCACTTGCTGTAAGCTATAAAATGAGGGGTGAATTATTAAAACCGGACAACTATAACCAAAGTTATTAAAAAAAATAGTTCAAAATTTCCTTTGCCAATTTAAAAAAGAAATAAAACAAATTTAACGTTTGAGTGCATTTTATACAATAAATCGCCTTTCTTCATAGGTGGTTTCTATATGATTCAGAAGGATATAATAGAGCTGGAGTTCAAGATAGAAGTACTTCAACAAACTCAATTAGCTAATTCAGACAATGCTACATAAAATAACCACGTACTTAATTGAGACCTTATCATTATTGTAAATGAACACCACGAAAAGAAAAGACGGATTAAAAAGGCTATCACATCAGAAAAGAAAAGGGCATCACCTTAAACAGAGAGAGAGGAGAACACAATCTTCCTGATAAACAGTCTTGTAAACAGGGATGTACCTGGCCGGACCCAGCAGCAATACAGATTACCGGGGAACTTACGTCATTGACCATTGGAGTGCAACAACGATCCACGGTGAGATGACAACATGAATTGTGATTTAGTTAGAAACGAAAACGTTTTTAGTAAGTAATCCGTTTACATTTGTTAAGCAAAAACAAATTTTACAAACACATTGGTTGCGAAATCAAATGCGCTGCCAAGCAAGAAAATATGTTCTGTTGAGTCAATAATTGTATATACTGCACTGAAGGGACCTTCCTTACAAAATCCACGCAAACATTAAATTTCATTGAAAAATTACCTGTATAATATATAAATGTCACATATTATTATTATTACCTGTTTATTGTTTCTAAAATAATAAACAATGATTAGTTACCTGCATACTTTATAAGGTTTTGGTCTTGAAAAAGGTAATAATTGTCTTTTAGGCCAGATCTACACAATTTCTCATATAATTAGGACTACCTGTTTAATGCTGTAGATCGCATCTGTGCGGATATCGCCCATGCTGTGAGCCAGTCATAAAACGACGCGCGGCTTATAATTGCCGCGCGACGTTTTGTGACTTGTCTTTAATCTTGCAAATGCACAGTTGAAACCGTGAAATGACCGTTGGTTCATAGTTTCAGACTCTTCACAGAAGCAAAGCTTATACAAATATCCAAATTTCAATGCCCAATTAAACTCTGCGACGGCGGGCAGAACGAATGAAGGAGAATATTGATACGATAAAACATGGAAATCACGGGAAGTGTTTGTTAATTCTCGGAGTTTTTGACGTTGGTGACACAGCGAAAATTAAGTTGTAGAAGGCATACTGTCTTGGTTTTTGAATTAGTTGCTGGAATGATTAAAAACTTGGAGAAAAAATGTTGAAGGTAAAGTAACCACGGAGTAAGTGAATGAAAAAGAACGGCATAGTTGTAAAGAGATAACGGTACCCAACCCGCTCCGAATAGGCCCAAATGGTACCGACATGGTAACATGTACAATATTATTACTTACGCGAACAAAGTTTGGGAGGACATGCTTTCGCCCCTTGTTTGTTTGTTTGTGAACAGTCTACAAGCCACAGTTTCCAGCACAAACTCTTGAAACTTGGACACAATGGTTCTTGACTAACGATCTCGAGGAGATTCAATTTTAAAGGTAAAGTTCAAGAAAAGGGTCAAATTTATGTAATTAGCGACAAGTTTAGCCATAGTTGTCACATCGAATTCAAACTTGGTTCCCTTACGTGTATGAAAGTGATAGTAATTTGAATTGGCATGGTCAAAGGTCAAGGTCAAGCAAAAGGTAAATTTCACGTAATCAGTAATTCTGGCATGCGTGCCACAGATTCCAAAGTATAATGAAGTCGTATAGTTAATATTATATATGCTATTAGGGACTGTTGCGACAGAGGTATCGCCCGGAGTGCCCTCTAGTTACTTACCGTACCTCATGTAGGTTAAACAGGTTTTACAAAATGTAATAACACTGAAATTCTAATAAGATACGTTATTCCAAAATAAATTGAGCGACAGAGCGATCGACTAAACAATTAATCAATTACATCAAAATTTAAGAAACCACCTGTTGATTTCCAAACCAATTGCACTATTAATATAACTTGAAGAAACGGCATAAACATTATAAAAATCGGGACCGACTTATTTATCAACTAACCAATGGAACCAAGACTATCAAAACAGAAGAAATAGAATATTAAACCTTGAATGGAAATCAATCGCAAATGGGACCGACAGACAGACCGAATGACCGACTAACCAATGGTAATCGGCATCCATTACTAAAAAAAAAAACTGCATCCTAAATTTCAAACCAATTCGAATACAGAACTTAACTGAAGAAAAACAAACCGAACATGGACCGACAGTCCAATTAGATGACTGAAACATTTTACTATGAAGCTACCTGTTTCAAAAGTCATTGCAAGGTGAGTCCCAAACCACAAGGTTTACTACTCAACGCTTAAAAATATAGAAATTAAAGATTTTTAAAGGGTTGGATTTAAAATCCGAAATCACATCTCAAATACATAAATTTAAAAATCAGTTGAATGCACATACAAATGAGTAAACTGCAATGCCATCTCTGATATGATTTTTAAACGAACCCTTTCAAAATTAGTAAATTTTCTTTTCTCTAACATCGAATAATATGAGAATTAGACCCACTTCTAGTTTAGTATTCAATTTAAAAATATCTATCTTACTATTGAAAAGACCAGTTATAACAAGTTATGGAATTTGTGAGGTCTCACGACAAAATGAGTCTCATGGTAGGAACATCCAAAATTGAGTTGATGGTACCTTCAATTAGAGCATAATATAAGCTGCAATCTACGCTTTGAATGACATTCATTGGATACGTAGACCAAAAGATATGAGCAAAATCTGCATAAAGGACACTTTACTGGATGAAAACTGACCTAAAAAGTATTTTATAACCAAATATAAGTACCACAGTACTCATAATTGATTAAAACTAAATTTCTCAAAAATTTGATTTCAAACCTATTTTGGTGATTATCTCAATTTGATCTCACCTACGATGTGACTCATTTTGTGGTGAGACCTCACATTTATTATCTATTGAGTTAAGAAAGTCTACCTCAAGAAATGTATTTTTTCTTAAAACTTAAGGGAGTGTTTGGTAGAAGAATATGACCAGTAATGCATTTTTTGTTTTATTAGAAGAAGGGTAGGATGAACTATTAAAGCTTTGATTAGAAAAAATCTATATCTTAAGTTCCAAAATTGCATAATGTGTTTTTGTTTGTATGCAATCAATTCAATTCAATAATAGGTCATAATTAATTGTTATATGAATAAATTTTAATACCACGTCTGTTGAGTTTCTTATATTTTTTTTATTAATTGTTTTATTGTGTTTTATAAAAGTTAAATTCATCATAATCGAAACTTATTTTTATTACAAGGTTTGTAATTATATTTGAGCCAACAATTTGTATTGTTGTCGCAGATGATATAAAAGCACTAATTAAAACGCAAGTCATAGATTGCTTCTTGGTGATAATATTTCCAATTATCAGTTACATCACGCATGACATTGACACTGAAGTAAATTTAGTTTGAGGAAGTCGTGCTAATGAGGTGTTATAGCATCTATGTGTCGTTTCCGTGAAAATAACGTATGCTTGATAGACAATTATTAATTAAGGTAAAATATATTCAGTACAGTAATAGTTAAAAATGAATTAAGTTACTTATTAATATCTTCATTTAAAAAGGTCGTTTATCTCGGGATAGAGGAGCTCTATAATGACCCGTCTGATTAAGTAAGGAACTAAGTAAGTAATGGAATTTTTGCGACGGTCGGTAAAGTTAGACGTTCTTGATTGTTTTGTTGAACAGGAACTAAACAATTTATTTAGATGCTACTCAGACGTCTTCAGGACAGCGCTAACGGTTGAAAAAAGAAAAGAAGTGAAAACTATAATTAAAAAAATAATAAATTAATGCCTGAGGGCACACTACATATCCCATTTGATTAATTAATTAATACTGAACTTTAATACAACTTTTTTCATAGGTGAAGGTTTTTTTTAACAATTTAGAAGTACGATAAACACGGAGCTCTTCGCGTATTTGTAAAATATATGTTACAGTCACTGGTGTTATACTATTTTGCGCCGCACTTCTTGGCAGATACAAACATGAGGGACCAGCAATAAGAAACAGTAGGTAACGGAAGCATATACTACAAAGGGAGAGTAAGTGAGAAACAAATAAGACCGTGTAAGTCTACTGGCAAATACTAATCGAGCCATTCATGTAGGTACGCATCATGAGTTTGATAGTCCAAGTGTTGGATCTGACGAATTCATGATTTTCCCCAAAATTCCAGTAATGAAGATTCTTTTTCCGGCTGAAGTTGAATTGCAAAAAAAAATAAACAAAAAATTAAAAAAAAAAGAAAAAAAATGCAAAGTTTCTTTCAGATTTTGTACTCCTAAATTAACGTGGAGTGCCGGTATGTCATATAGACGATGTCAATATGGTTTCCAAAATTTTATATATCAAATTACAGCAAGTTTAAACAACTGAAATAGTAACTAGTTTGGTTGCGGCGATTTTTTGTAAAAAAAAACATTTCTTGTTAGGTCTTGTAAACCTATTCCAACTAAAGGTACACTATGTCACCGGTATAAAGGAATTGTAACCATTATTGTCGTCTGCTTATTTAATTTTTTGCTACATCCCGCGTAGTTTACTTATTGTATGTTGTCTGCTACACCCAACAAAATGTTACTTACATTATAATACCGTATGTCGTCTGGTCGACACTCTACTTTTACTTTTGTCAGTTAGTCTGCTATAAACCGCATCTTTCACTTCATTATGTCGAGTGCTACAACTAAAGTAGAGGATTATCTCATTCCGTCTACTACAACTCACATCGTCTACTTATGTCATGATTTGGAAGTCACATCTTTTATACTATTTCTACTCATCTCCTGACCTTTCTTCAGCTACTAAATAGGTTTAATATTTGTAATCATGCATTTTGCTACAATCCACATCGTTTTCAATGCTTAAACTAATATCGTCTTCTATGTGTACGGTCATCTGTTTATGTAACATCAAATGTTTCAAATCTGCACACTTAGCTAAAATTACCTTAAATAAATTGTTTCATTCGGTAAATTAAGTCTCCGTAATGCTTTACTGGTTTAATCAATAGTCTAGGGAAGAATTATAGTTTGCAAATCACTCATCTACTTTCTTCCTAAGTCAACATATTCCACATAAACCCTCTGACAATAACTTTCTCCAGCAGACAAGCGCTGCAATCATATGTTACGGTACTATTTTACCGCTTACAGTGTGTAGAGCGTAACTAAACTGATAGGATTTGTAATATTTTGTTTCTGTCAAATAAAAAAGGCATTTTAGAATTATGATATGACTACAGTACGACAAACGAATATGGAAATTTTAGTGTGTATTATTGGAATTTATAGTGTGATTGAAATATAATTTTCAATAAATAGACAGTTCAGTGGTGCGAAAAAGATAGTCAAGATTCTGTAAATAATGACACTTTTTATGACATTAAATGTTGAATTAATGGCATTAAATAGCAATGTGTATATTTTACCTAATTAAAGGGATATGCCTATTAATATGTAATTATGTAAATATCATATCTGCCTTATTTATTGTGCAGGGAGAATTTTAATCTTCTCAATCAAACGGCGGATTATTCTTGGATACCTTATTCATAACTAGGCTATAATCAGTTAATAATGAAAAATAATTAAACGAATGCTTACCTTATATTGAAGGTTGAGTTGTGACGTTGCTATCGGTTACTCAGCGTTTTCTGGAAGTATCTTGTGCAATAGAATTACGATGGACGTTCTCGTAAAACGTCGTCTGCTACAACTCACTGAGTGAGCACAACAAACCGATCAATAGAAATAGCAACAGCAATTCACTTACACTTATTTGCTAGGTGTTAAAATGTCAGCGCGCAAGTGTAACCAGGTCATCGCGCAGTAAATCTGACCAATCGGTGATCATATTCTAAATTATAAAGTTTTGGACGATTCTTTGAAAATATGAATTACTGTGAAAGTAATTTAATGAAGTACATCATAAACAATTGTTTAAATTTTAACACAGAATCTCAGATGTACCATAGTTAAAATATTCGTCAGAGGTTTACAAACAATACGCAACGGCATTATGACAAATAACGATGGATGTTCGTTCATAGCCTAGGTGTCAAGAAAAAAAATGCACCAATTTAAAAAAAAAATGAAGTGTGATGCAACAAACAAGCCATAATCATTCGGCGTTATGACAACATTTGATTTCGTAAATGTTGCTGCATTAAGATATAAATTGTAAATCCCATACACAAAATATTTTATCGCGATAGATTTTGGAATTAGGCCGATACATTAGGAGACATTATAGGTAAATAACCATAAGCCAGAAGACGGAAGAATTCAACTGATCTATCAACATAAAATGTTATTCAAATCTGGTTAAATCTTGTATAAAAGTGATATTTAGTAAACGTTTTATTTGTGATAACAGCTATTCTTCCTGTTTTAAAACTTTAAAAATTAATCAAATCCATGTATTCGCATGTGTTCACACTAAGGATTTACTAAATAGTAAACTATCATAATTCTTTGTTCACACGGAATTCAACTAGATATGGCACGATGTACGGCAGTTTGATATAGTATACAGCATGAATATGTTTTCGGATATTTAAACTTAAAAGTCCCAAACATAGCATAACCGAGAATTCAACGAATTACTTCAATATTCTTTGAACAGTATGTTATAACATAAACATTTCTGCCTATATAAAATGTTTATTAAATAAAGATGTAGCAATTCCCAAAGAGTATTGACTCTAGCATCTGACCTTTTAAACCTGTAAAAAAGGCGAAAGTAATGAACTCAGCCATAAGCGCAAAATGTTTTTACGATGTAACGTATTTCGAGTAAAAAAATACAGTAATACTTCCACATTAGAATCAGGCAGGCATGGAGTATCGAAATAAAAATTTACATTTTTTGTTTCTCACTACTGATAAAAGTGCAATTATCGTAGCGTTAGTAAAATATGATTTCTGAGTTTTTGTCTTCTGTATTTAATTCACGGGCTTAATAACGCGTACAACGTGTAATAACGTACATATTACGTGTGTATACGTACCGCTGGTAAAACAAACGTTGCACGTAAAATTGAGGTCGTTATCCTCCTAGACAATAGACAAGGACTTTTTCTAAAGTTTTAACACAATCGCACGGCTTGAAGACGACCTTTAATGGGACGCTGTAAGACGCATCTTAAATGTTGCATTTTAAGAGGAAATTTAATGACAAACACGTGATGATGGTCAGCTTACCATCTTCTCTTTTCCATCTTTCTTTGAATAAAAATTATTGCTAATTTCATTCAATGTCATTACGAATCACTATAGAGAACAGTGAGGGGATTGCATCGTTAGAAGTCTACGGTAACCATGGAATAGATATAAACTATACGTCTCATGGGGCGGGCATAAAAACACGAAGAATAGACTGGCATGGTTCTAGAACATAAACTAGAATAAATTGCATACTTATAGACTTTCTCCATTTCAAGTTTTGATAATTTCATTCAACGCAAACTACACGAGTACACTGATAATTGTTCTTGTAAAAAAATCAGGTAATTGGATAAAGCATAACTTACTTTGAATCAAATGTCCTCGTCTTCGTTTTCTAAATATTCCGATTAATCCGGATAGATATCGTCGTTCTAATTTAAAAGGTGGTTCGTCGAATCTGGTTAGTTTCTGAAAAATAGAAATAATATAGCATACCATAAATTTTATTGGCACTTCTAAACTACTTTAATGAATTTTAAAAGCTAGTAATGTTTTGGCACAATCGGTGCAATTTAAACACTCTAAAGAGTGAATTTATTCTCCTTCTATTCACGGTTCTAGTTCCAAGTTTATTAAGACGGGCGCACAGCAGAAGATAGTCTTGGTTCAAAACGGCGATTCGATTTAAGTCTTGATAAGACAATCATCAGGCACCAAATGCGTTCCATAGCAAGAGAATTGTCATACCTTTCTGATGTCACGACAAAACATCACCAAAACTTCATCCACTGAAGGCGAAATTAATTAACCACTACAAATATAAAATAAAGACTTGGAGCAAGTCTAAGATGAGGTATATTATTTAGAAATATGTCTACGCGAGACACTTTGTTTGCAGTCTGTGTCAAATTTTGAGAAAATAAATTGACTCGCGTAGCACATTACTCGCTAAATCTTTGATCCAAACTTTGAGTAAAGGGCCAAACTTGTAACTTTGCAGTGTGTGTCAAATTTGTAGCGAATAAAGTGCCTCGTTCAACACATTACTCGATAACATTTTGATACAGACTTCAAGTAAAGGACCAAGCATATCAATT
>JAOTQE010099567.1:0-14008 GCA_025631205.1 Nesometra sesokonis
ATGGCCAAACAGGTGCTTTTGAAAAATCAAAGATGGCAGCCAATCTATTATACATGGGGTGCCATTTTTTTAACTCGTCAGTCGTGGTAAGTTAAGTAGTTTGTTGAATTACGACCTTCTTACCGGCATAAACCCAAATTTACTTATTACGTTCTTATCAGAGTCTAGGTACATATCTTATTACCTGTGGTTTGGCATGTTTAAAATTGATTGCATTTATCAGTATAATTAACTCATTATTTTTTAAATGACACTATTGATTTAATGACTTATGGATTTCTTTTTTTATTGATTTGTCCATTGATGGTTAGGCCTATTTGTGGGTATGTGTTATAAGATTCATATTGAAGATTGATTTCAGGGGCGCAGCCAGGATGGTATGAAAGTTTGGTCCGACTTGCGAGCGAAGCGAGCAATTTGGCCTGGGGGCCAGGGTGCCGCCGAAGGCCCCGGCCGGGGTCGAGGAGCCGAAGGCCCCACAAAAAAGTTATTTGACATGCTAAAAGACACATTAGAGTCCATCGAAAGGTCCCGTTTTCCAGATCAGATGGTCTTGACTTCGAAGTTCAGACTTGCGAGCGAAAGCGAGCAATTTTGGTGGGAGACCAGGGGGCCGCCGAGAGACCTCAGTGGGGGTCCAGGGCCGAAGGCCCGAAAAGTTTGTGTTAATTTACATAAAGTCACATTAGAGTCCATCAAAAGGTTCCGTTTTTCATATCAGCCTGTCTTGATTTCAAAGCAAGGTCCCTATGGACATACATAGGCACGATCGCTCACATAAGAATGCAATAACATGCAAAGTCTGGTTTAGGTGCTGTATATAAATAAAATAAAGTATTTGTAGTAAAAACTACATATATACTAGACTAGAAGGTAAATTAACAGTATTTTTCAATGAAAGTTCGGATCACGGGATGAATGAATTAAGATAAGCCTTTCTATATAGGTCTATTACTGTAGTTCTGCAAAAGTACTACATAGCCGTTCCTGTTCTTATTTTTGCTAGGCCTATTTAGTACGATATTAAAGCAATGAATTATTTTGAAATTTAAAATCTTACCTTATGAAATAATCATTTAAAATTTCTGAATTTGTGGTGTTTTCCAAATTTGGTACTCATTGTCTATGGTGGTCTATACAGGACGAGGTCATGATGTTTACTAACTAGATGGTGGGCGAGCAAAGCGAGATGGGAAATGGTTTAACTGCGAATTTGGATTCGAATTGGGCAGATCGGAAGGTGATGAACACGATCGGATTTTGACAAAAAAACACACCCATAGTTTCCCTATATTTCGCTTTTTGTAGAGTATTTGGTTTTGTTTCTTTTCTCTGGAATTATAGTTCTTTTCCTTTGAATGGGGTGGTCATTACCTCTTAAGGGGAGCTCGAAGCCCAATGATAACATTTGCAATCTATGACGTTCTATCATAACACACGCCTAGGCCTACTTCTACAATTTTCCAAGTAGGCCTAACATTCATATAACACATAACTCTTACATTTCGACAACATTAAATCATATTCAATGTTGATACAATACTGTTTAATATTGTTTCCATGGTAATACACAATTTCATAAAACTTATGAGAATTCATCGTTTTAAGAACACATGATGCGACTTGCTGCGCCGTCATAGGTCTGTCACGTGAGTTTTGATGCAAAGATTACCTCCAACAATGAACTGACGAGACAAAACCTCTATTCAAATATGAATGTAAACAAGTCCCGAAAGAAATCCGAGTTCATGTTTACATTGGCGTTTCGTTTGAGAACGGCAAGAATGCAACCCGATCTGCTTTTTTCTGGCGACAAGTCTGTATTCTTTTTCTCAAGGACACGTAACCAATCAGGAGGTAAGAATAGAGCATCATGCCATGATAGACGTCCGGGGAGTGATGTGAACTTTGTTCTTCAGGTAGGATCGTATGATGTTGTATTACAGAGCAAAGTTTGCTTTACTGTGTTTTAGTAGAGTACCTAGTTTATGGGAGGCCAACTTCAATGAACTTTAAACTATAGGCGGGTCCAATGGTGCTGTTGGCCTACTCTATTCCTACAAATAAAAAGAATAGATTTTCTGTAGATTAATTAAATGAAAATAAATGGTGGATTCCTTTAAATAATACTTTTATATACGTTAAAATGTAATGTTTTGTATAAACATTAGAATTCAAACTAATAACTACCAACCTTAAATACAAGAGCTGTCAAACTCCACAAGCTTATATAAGGCTGTGTCCAGACTATCAAATTTTTTTTGATAATAAACTTTTATAAACCCATGATATGGTAAGGGCAGGTTCATGTATGGTAGTTGTGATGTCATCATGACCAAGTATAGGTTTATCATTTTTTGTGAAAGAAAATGTGATAGTCTGCATGGACTTATGAGCTGACGTCACCAGTAACACCAAACTGTTTTAAACATAAAACCTGTCTTATTAGATCTATATCTTATTGACAAAATGTTGAGAGTTTACGGAAAAGGGTTTTCTCTCTGTATATATGTCTGTCTGTACGTGAACTTCCACTTAGACTCAACAACTATTGGAGGACTTAAATTTACCAATTAATGCATAATCGGGAGTGAAGTGTTTTATTACCGTACCTCGTGACCTTGATTATTTTACTTTTTCTTTCAGAATGTATGAACATCTTTCTAGCACTTCTTCCTTAGTTGTGGTGGTTGTCATCTTGCTAATCACCTGGATGTATTTTAACATACGCCGACCACCTGGGATGCCACCTGGTCCAACGCCTTACCCAATCATTGGAAATGTACCAAGTAAGGTTATGTAACAATAAAAACAAAAGATATTCAATCAAATTATTAAAATGATGATACAATATATTTAAAACATTAATTTTGTATAAAGAAATCATCTAATTTCAACTTTGATTTAATAATATAAACATGCAATTACATGATTATGATTGTGAAAGTGATTGTGATTAAGAAAATGATAATGATAATAACAATAATACTGTTTAGGTTGTTTGAACAGTGCTAATGAAATGTTCAAATATTTCCATGCGAAATAGTAATATCTTACGATAAAATACTATAATACAGCATGATAACGTAACCATAAAAGGTCTAACAATGTAGATAAAATAATATATATCCGGATTAATTAGTGCAAGTAGTTGTATCACATTATTAATCCATCAACTGGGATTTTTTTACCAGATTTTCATTCAACCAAATTGTACCGCCTATTTTCTTTCTTAAGAAAGGCAACGTTAGTTGCTTTCCGGACATTCATTCGAAAAAAATATACAATAATTATTATCTCATCCTTGTAGAAATTGTAATTCATTATGATAGATTTAATTTCCCTAATTATTAATAATATTAATGCAAAACATTATTTTTATAGTATTAATGGGCGAAAAGTCACCATCAGAAATTTTTAGAGATATGGTCCCCAAGCACGGACCAATTATAACAGTTAAATTTGGAAGTTACTGGTCTGTCGTTATCAACAATTATGAATTAACACAGGAGGCCTTGTTGACAAAACTAAACGATTTTAGTGGACGTCCTATACAGTACACAGGTAAGTTTATCAATTCACAATTGCATGGATGAATATTACCATGTACGGGTATCAATCCTTACTTTCAGACAGCTGTCCTGGGAACATTTACATCGAATATTAAATTTGTAAAAAATGAATTTTTAAATTTGTAACTTACGATACATGAAAATTCAAAAATTCATTTTCTTGTCTACCTCTTTGACAGCTCCATTTGTAAGGCATATTTTGAAACTGGCAGTCTGTAATTGTGAACCTTATTCAAGATTTCAAAAAAATTGTCCGTAATTGAGACTACTATACACTTTTTGTAGTAGTATCTGGTAAAACATACACATACAGAAAATAATGATACGTATCAATTTAAACGATACATTACAAGTGCGAAATTACACTAAATATTATTTTTACAGGAACAATGAAATGGTTGTCCCAAAACTCCTGAAACTTTATTTCTTGCATTTGACATACGACTATATATCATTATTGTCATACCTACTGTTACACTTGTCAAAAGAATTAAATATAAAATAGAAGTTTATATTTATTTTAATTACAAGACATACATCATATCCTACAAGGTGTAGTGGAAGAGAAAATAAATGTATTCTTACTGAACCTAAAGTTGAAAGTCATTCCATAACTTCACAGCGAACCCAAATTTTGAAATGAGAAATGATGTTATAAGATACTGGAACATAGAATCCGGCGGTCTTAACGAAATCATACTGAACAGGGACCAGTAGACCGAGTACATCATCAACTTATACAACCACAGTTTTTCTTTTAAAGAATTGACACTTTTATTGCTTTTGTAAGGCATCCATAGGAAGACAATCTTCATTTATTTTAACATCGGCTATGCAGTTGACGGTTTTCTTAAAGTCTACAATTTCAATCCATTGACTAAAGTATCAAAAGTACAACATAGTGTTGTTATCGTCTAAAAATAAAATTTGATAGTACAAGGTTAACACGTTTGGTTTATTGTTAATTTTTAAAATTGTATTTATTCCTGTATGCTTTTTATAAAAATGTTTTGTTTTAGTGGATTACTTTACTGACAACCAACAAGATATTGGTTTTGCTCAGCCTACTCCAACCTGGAAATTTCATCGAAAGTTGGCACACTCGGCAATAAGGTTTGTAATCTCAAAACTTTTTTTATTAGACGCTGACGATTTACATTGACTAATTAGAACATTTTCCTAAAGCTTATAATATATTATTTTGTTGACGGTGTCTCAATATTGTTATACATTACATCAAGCCTGATATGTATTATCAACGCTAATTAGGTATTACTGTCATACCCCTGAGGGTAACACCTGGTGCATCAGAAGTTCAAAAATGCACCGACACAATTTCTGTTACTGTGTTTCTTCACCTTTTATTTACAACGTTCCTCGTACATTCATATATACATATACATACACATGCCTCGACCGAAGTCATCTATCTTTCTAACTTTTGAGGGTACCATTAATCCTAAATTTGTATAATATACGTCAACAAATAATTGTTGACGTATAATATTATTGCATCAAACCTGATGTGTATTGTAAACGTAATTATTAAGTATTACTACGGTATGTCATACACTGTGGGTAACACCCGGTACATCAAAATTAAAAAATACACAGAGACCATTGCAGCTACTGTGTACCCATTTATTTAACATGTTCATCACACATTCATATTAAATTTATTTTCTTGCCTCGACTAAAGCATTATACCTTTCTAACCTTTGAGAATACCTATGTATTAATGAGATTTTATGTTCTAAAAATGTCATAATAATGTTATAAACAAGAATGTAAATCTCTATAATATAATTCATAATCAGGTTGGTGGAACAGGTACGACAGGTACGAATGCCGCCTTATCAATATTTTTCCGTGGTATTGTTGTCTCAATTACGTTAAACTTAAAAAGCATATTTACTGTAAATGAGTGCAAATTCTGAACATCTTAATGTTCAAAATTCTAAAAATTACAGTTTCATGTAATTAAATGGTATTTTCCAGCATCCACAGATGTAAATCCTTCAAATTTCAGAAACCTACCCAAAACTATTTAGGCGATGCAACTGGGACTCTCCAGCCATACCATGTAGTAAGTCGACCTTCCGCCGCCCTTGATAATATAAATAAGTGTTAATACATAGTAAAACTAGACCCACTTTAATAAAAAAAATATCTTGGATTTTTAAGATCGGCCTGAATGCTACGTCTAAAATTATTTCGGCTACCCGCACAATAATAAGCATATAAAATAAGCGGTATGAATCTTACTGCTACGTGGCCTACTTGATCTTTGACTTGACGTACCTAAAGTTTCTAATGCATTTACCGCATTTAATATGGTTCTCAGCCATTACAGTTTAATGACGATTTTGTACAGAAATTTGTATTCGTTATAAGAAAACTAAATTTTCCGGGATGTTCCGCTAATGAAAGGTAAATTAACATACTGAAAATCTAAATTTTAAGACAAATGTGTCCGTGTCCGCTTACGGGAGGTACCAAAAACACTAATTAGATACGATAAACAAACGGGTCTTTGAATTAGTGTCCGTTATGGGAATTGTAGGCACTGGGAGGTTTAACTTTCCACAAAGTCAACAGAATAGATTAACCTGCCATAATTATGAACATTCGATAATCATGGCAGAAGACACCTTTTATTACGGATTACTAGCATATACACAGAAGGTAGTAGCGCGAACCAATTAGGAAAATAGACATACACCTCTTTGTTATTTCTACCATTTTACCTTCTTCAGAAAATACGCATCTGGTGAATTATTGGAAAATGTCATAGTAGATATTCAGCCAAAAATAAAGGATGTAATAGAAGACAAAAGTGGGAAACCGTTTAATCCAAAAGAAGTCATCACTCTGGCGGCTTACAATGTCATTGCTTCAATGTGCTTTGGACATAAGTAAGTATACTTGTGAAACACACAGTGAACACACTGTGTTCCACTCAGTGCACTCAGTGCAAACGTCGCCAATAACACAGTGTCCACTTTGTGAACACACAGTGGAAACTGAGTGATCACACAGTGAAACACTCTGTGTCTTTAGTGTGAACACATAGTTTTTCACAGTGTGTTCACTGTGTGGCATTTTCCAAAGGGTAGGCGTAATCATATCTTTGGCCCGGTGCAGATGCAAGGGTGCTGTCGTGGATTTGTTATGTCTCTCCGTTGTATTCCTTACTCTCGCTGCGACTATAAACTGATCAGAATTGAAGATTTAACCATTTTGCAATTATGTTCCTTCTAGTATATTGGGGCATTGGTTAATTGGTTATCGCATTATATGTACAAATCGATAAATTACATTAATTTAATGAACCTTCGTGTTGAAAAGTGGACCTTCGTTGCTTGGCGTGACCCGAAGTGCATCAACAGAGCACAGCTAAAACGTTCAATAAATGATACGCAGGCCTAGGCCGACGAATTTCAGATCAAATTTTCACATACATAACTATTTAATTTTGTTTTCAAGGTATCAATTCAATGACCCTGACTTGCTTCGTTTCATCAAATTATCGGAAGAGTTCATCGAAGTGTTTGGAAACGGAACGCTTCCAGACTTTATTCCAGCAACTAGGTTCTTACCAAATCCCTATGTAACCAAAGTTAAGAATATAACAGATAAATACTATGAATTAATTTTAAAAGAAGTTAGTGAACACCTCGAATCATACTCTCCAGGTAAGCATAGGTCTACATACATACAAATAGCAGATAATTCTGAAAACTCGAAAAGGCAATAGAATAGTCTCTATTCTGTTGATAAAAAACGTGAATGTGTTCAATGCCTTGGAAACAATCACATCAGTATGGCTAACAAACAAAATTAGTCGCATCGTCGTTAAGATCAAAATAAGATAATCATTTACGAGAGCTTTTAATGAATCATGTTTTTTTTAAATAAGAGGCATCAAGTTGTTCTTATTTTTCATATTTATCGTGGTATGGTACGAGAACTGATTAGTATATTCTTGTGTTATTCGGTCCTTATTTTGTTCGACATTAATTGGGTACACGGCACATCTTATTACTTCTGCAACCTAAGCAGAAGCTGGAGATAGTGCTCATAATGATTGCGACCCAATCTGGTTGGGCTGTCTGAGTTGAGTCGGCCTGTCGATTTGGATTGCCAACACGGACTACAAGTCAAGACTCTCATAAAGACGCAGCCTAAGTTTTCCGTTACAATGTGTTTCTGTATACAATTCTCTTTAGATAATGGATCTTCAAATGACCTTATTGAGCTACTTTTGCAAGCTCAAGCAGAAGAAGGATCCAGTGGTAAAGATGGCGCAAGTAAGATGACGGACATTCACATCAACAAATCGTTTTGGACTTGTTTTTTGGTAAATCAATTTATTATTTGTATTACTAAAAATTAGCATTATCGCATGTACCGTATTTACTACAATTAAAAGTGGCGATGTGGAATTGTCGTCATTATTCAAAATAACCATTATAATAACATAAAACATTATGATTTGTTTTATGAAAGATATGAATGTCCGGTGCTTGTATTTTTTTGCTTTTTTTAGGCGGTGCGGATACAATTACGACTATGTTACTCTGGGGTCTTTCCTGTGTAATCGACCACCCGGATATACAGGAAAAAATCAAGAAAGAAATAGATGATGTTATTGGAGATCGACCTCCTCGACTTAGTGATCGTGGAAAACTGCCATATACAGAGGCTGCTATTATGGAGATAATGAGATACGGGACTGTGTTACCACTTGGACTTACTCATCGTGCCTTAAAAGATTCCTCAATCGGTAAGAAGCAAACTTGAAAGTACCCATACGGTTGTAGGCATTCTTCCTATGTTATTGAACATATATACCAGCGTTTTCGTTTGTTTTTAACATAAAAACAAGCAATGTAAAATCATGAGATTTTCTATAAACATGAAATTGAACCTTTCTCCAGCACATTTCCTGTTGCAATGACCATATCGTTACAATTGGGTTTTTTTTGGTATGGTGCAATATAATGTGTAATTACAGTCTGTATGTTAGGGTGGTCATTGTTTTCAAGTAGTTTTGTTTTTCTTGAGCTTCATATTTTTCTTCCTTACATCTAATTTTATCCGATTATACACTACTTTCAACTGTTCTCTCTTCATTACATGCTTATTAAAAAATCCAAGCTTTCTATTTTGTATAGTATTCATTAACTTTCTTCTTGTTCCAGCTTTTTGCAGTACGGCCTACGTCGTAATTTGAATGTGCTATCCGAATGGGATCTGAAAAAGTTTTCTACAAATTCCTCATTTTTGTGGACTCTAGCCTATTTTTAATATTACTGCTTATAATTCATGATTTGCAGCTATAAAGAGGTGCTGACAGACATAGGCCTACGTAATTTAAACAATAGCATTGTTTCGATTTTTTCTAACGTTATTGTATGCTTGCTTATAACAACAATTTTGGCCTTAATTTTAGTATTACCCTTTCCATTCCTGTAATAATTCTTCCAATTTATTAAATGCTACTTTAAAATTGTGATATCGACTGTTTTAGTAAATTTAGTTAAATGAAGGCATGGATAACCACTAGCAGGCCTTTTAAAATTCGCCTTTCTACATCTTGTTCTCTTTTTGTGTTCATCGCATTCATTAAAACCTTTTTTCTTAGGTATAGGTTAAAAATGAATTTACTCATCCTACGTGGTATATACCCTGTGTCACATATTTTATTGGCCAGTTGTGTAAAGTGATCAAAGACAATCTCTCCTTCAGCTTTCGTCATCTCAATCATAGTCCCCGTCTTGTCACTTTGAAATATCTTAACTATTCCTCTTATTTTAGGTTTACTGATTATTAATCATTATTTCTCCGTCATCTGATTTTTCTATTCTGTCGCATTCAAAAAATTTTCGTATATCGATCTGTGATCTCTGTGACTACATTTTCTAAATTTATCTTAATTGTAATTGATGTTATAATCCTCTCCCTCCTGTAAACCATTTGTTGTAAATCTCGTTAGAGTGATTATCCCTAGTATCTCTACTAGTAAATAATATTCCATTATTTTTTTCTGTGACATGTGTATATCCATTATCAGACTCACTGATGCTTTATACTGCTGTCTATCGGCATTCCTTAACATGTCGTCTGTTATCCATTGCTGTTCACCTTTGATCAAATGTTTAGACAAAATGTTCTCTGTAGTTTTCGTAAGAATATATCTAAGTTTTATCCATTTTGATGAATGTAATCTGCTTCATTCTCTCAGTTATCATCTTCTACTCTGAGTGAACAAACGCGGTTTTGTATCTAAACCATTATTTTTCTTGCAACACGTGATTTTCCTTTAGTTCATGTATCTGTGATTTTGATTTATGTTTTTGCACTTTAAGTATTTTTTTAGTTATACTCTAATTCCTGCCATAAAAAAAAAATTATGGTCTCTCCCAGTCACATCCATGATATATTCTGCATTGCTTTCTCTTGGCAATCGTTTAAACTTGAGATTAAGAATGCGAAATAGAAAGATCTTGAGGATTATGAATAAAAAAAACAGATTTCCAATTTGACATTTATTTTTCTAGGTAACTATAAAATACCAGAAGACACCTGGGTGTTTATCAATTTATGGGCACTTCACAACGATCCAAAATATTGGGATTCTCCAGAGGAGTTTAAACCAGGTGAGAATTGTTTAAAATTATGATTATTTTGCTTTACAACTTTCATCTTAGCTAATATTAGCGTTTTGTATTTTAACCGGTACTGACTCACTTTGCCATCATTTCTATCAAAGAGAACAGACTTAAAATAACATTTCAGAAGAAAAATGTCACTGTAGCCTATGCGGTTGTCACCAAAAGTAATATCGTAAAATATAATTTATAGTTTATACTTTATTATTTGTTTCTATATTTAGACCGATTTTGGGATGCATCCAACTCCGTTAAAATTTCTTCTGCCTATCTTTCTTCCAATCTCAACCGGTCGCAGAGTAGCGGCGTTGGAGAATCTCTTGCTAAAGCTGAGATTTTTCTCCTGTTTATTTGGTTGATCCAGAATTATAAATTTGCAAAGCAGCCAGACGTAACGGATAAATTTGCCGAATGCTGGTCCGAGAGCACTTAAACTTTACGAAGCCGTACCAAACGGTTGCCCATCTTCTTACATAGGCCTAAATGTGTCGTGAGTGCTGGTATGAGTGCACTTAACTTCACGACGCCATAACAAATACAATAATTTTACATTACATTATCTAGAGATCCTTTTCTTCTTCTTTTAGAGCGATTCCTGGATAAATCTAACTCGGTTAAAATGCGTCTTCCAAGCTTTCTGCCATTCTCAACTGGTCGCAGAGTATGCGTTGGAGAATCTCTTGCTAAAGCTGAGGTCTTTCTTCTTTTTACGTGGTTGATTCAGAATTATAAATTCTTAAAGCCACCAGGTGTTATTGATAACTTTGCTGTCAGTGGTAGCCAGAGTTTACTTAATTTTCCAAAGTCGTACCAAACGGTTGCATATCTTCGTACATAATTTCAAGTTGAAAAACATGTTAGTGATGAACAAAAATTCTCAAGATTATAAATTTTTAATTAGTCAACATTATCATTATCTGAATAATTGAAATTATATTGTGTACTAAAACCATACAATATAGTTTGTTTCGTCCACAAAAAAAAACAAAAACGATACAGAAACAAGAAAATATGAAAAAAATATACAAAGCAAATACATGGAAATACTAAAACCTACCTGGAGTACACAAACGAGGTAGGAACGTCACTCCGATAAGGCCCTCTCCGCATGCCCATCTGAAATACGGGTTAGGATCGTCACCCCGGTAAGGTTAAAAGACCAGCATAGGTACACTAACCTGACATGGCTATACATCATCTTCCCTAGACCTGACTATACAACATGGTGACGTTACATTCGTAAAATCCTAGACCACAAGTTTTAACTTTCAGCATCAATTAAATTTTGTAGTCTTTGTTCAAGACGGCGATTTGGCTTATTTCGTGCAAAATATATCATCCGATACCAATGTCCCATAGTATGTGGTTTGCCAAACCTGTACTGAATTTTAAATCACGACATAATTTTTAGGTATAACATTAAATTGTTTGATGAGACCGGTAAGTTTATGGAGGGTCATAGTTGACATATAGTTATTTAATGTTTTGATTGGAGCCATTTCGACCCTATAAATAATGTAGTGCAGTACTTACAAACGCAAATTTTCGATCTGTCTGGATCCTCTTCAGGCGTACCAGGTACCGTGGACTGGTCACTGGTCATCTCATACAAAACAATTCAATTCATTCCATGCATAGCATGTTACACAAAAAACTTAATGGTTTAATGGTTATTCAAGATAGATAGAATAATTCAAGCCACATGGTAATATTTTTTTATATTTGAGGTGGTAACCTACTGCGGGGAATATTGGTGGTTCCCCACTCGTCTTTTCTATGTTGACGTTTTACGTCTATACGTTTTTCATTCTTCAGATGAAAATATACGGGTTCCAGTCTTATTGTTGTGGTACCTCATTTCTTTAGCAGGATGCACAGGGGCAGGCTTGTCCCAAGGTTCTACCCCTTTATAAAATTTGTCAGTAATTAAATCCTTTACTTTTCCTTAAAGCTTATTGACTCTTTGCTGCTTTTAACGCCCATCCTTTTTTGAAGAATGGCAATGCCATTGCTATTGGCAATGGTTCATTGACTGAAGTTGAGGCAAATGTTTTGCTTATCGTTTGGAAGTCCCGACTTTGAGTGCCTGTTTTTTTGCAAACAATATCAAAGAAAAAATATTTCTCTTGGGCTGTTGAATGGATCCATGTATCCGTTTGAAGCATGACACGGCAAAACCAGCAAGTTGTATGAAAATTCAAATTTGAATTATATCAAACTTTAAAATGAGGGGGCAATTATCAAAATCGGATATCTATAACTGAAGTTATGGAACAAAATATGCACAAATTCCCTTTGTATTTGTTTGTATTTTCTGTTGTTTATTTGTGTATTTCTCAATAACTTACATTGCAAAAACTTGGTGGTTTTGCCATGACTAGCCTCATTTGAAGCTGATGTAAGTTTTGTGAAAACTGCATTTGAAAATTACTTATCGGTATATATTGACTAAGTCGGGTCATTTTATATTGCATATTTTTTATCATATACATGAACATTTGTAATTCAGTATGAAAGTTAAATGTTTAAACTCCATGTTTCTGAAAATGTGAAAAATCATTTTTTTGATATTATTCACAGTTGACGGTATTTGACATACAACCTAATCTATTAGAACTAAATAAGTTTTAACAACTTTCTTAAATGCCGAAAAGAAGTCATCCGACCGGATTACATGGCTCATTCTTGATATGAAGTTTTTGACCGGGTTGATTGGTGCGCCTAATCCTGAAGCAAAGAATTATCATTACCAGAACCGAGGCAAGTGCGTCTTTAGCAATGTAATAGTAAAGAGTATAATAGATAATCTAGAAACAGGCGTTGAATGCATTTTAAAACCATATTTAAGGACTTTGAATTTAACCCTCTCTGTCGCCCTCTCTGTCACAAAAAAACCGGGGTAAACCGTACTCTTCTTGAAAAGTGTACTGGGTTCTTTATAGTGCACATCAGCCGTTTGTGTACACTTGGACTTCGGTTTATAGTCCTTGGTCGAGTAGACTTCTTCCACCATCAAAACCATGGTTAGAGCGGGCCTTAAAATCGTGCGGTTTTTATTGCTAGGGTTCAAGGTTCCCTGCTTTAGCCGCTCGACCGAACAAGTCCCACAACAAAAATAGAACATTTGATATATAGAAGAACCTAATTAAATTAAAGGTGTATTGTTTAATTCCAATCTCATCAATGCACGTTTAAGTTATAAAATCAAAGCAGATCAATCTTATCTGTCATCATTAACACAAACACTTATGACACATATTTAAATAGCTAATTTCAAAAGATTTAATAAACACCCTATGCCATAATGGAATGATCCGTTCATAAAATATGGCTAATTAGGCCTATATTATAGCACACTGAACATTTGTTTTCAATGCACACTATTATATTCTGTTAGTATGTAACTTTTTGCACACCCAATCCATTTTTTTAAATTAAAATTCAAACAATGGCACATATTTTAGGGGAGATATCTGAAAGGAAGAAAAAGTCTCCATAATTTTGATTTTTGTTTACAAATAACCGATAACTGAAGTTTATTTTTAGAAGGAATTAGACCTTTAAAACTTGCGGGACTCTGGCAATCAATTTTTAAAAATTGTGAAAATATTGCATTTTGCACATTTAAAAAAAAAAAGAAAAATAGGGTAAATTCCCCCATGAAAAATGGAATGACCCAATGCAAATTTATGACTTGTATATTTTAATTTTCAAAGACAAACATATTCCCTTTACACCTGCAGAATATAGATTCAAACGAAT